>JAYMSP010003190.1:0-20719 GCA_036897095.1 Plantago elongata
CCTCCACCCCGCCCCCCCCCCTCCACCAACACATTGCCTCCCTCTACCTCTGGGCTCCTCTCCGCCTCCCTCCACCACTCACGCGCTGCCACAATCCATTCTGCCGCCGCCTCCCTCTACCTCTCGTGCGCCTCCATTCACCTCACCGCCCTCCCTCCACCTCTCATGGCCTCGATTAAATGTTGTCGCGGCCTCGATCTTTTTGTACTTCTCTGCCTCTATTTCAGTTGTACACAAAATTGACGAATGTCTCTGATGTTGATGATGTTGACGACTATTTTTAATTTTTGTAAAAATTTGGGCCTGCTCGGTTCGGGCCTCGACCGAGCCAATTTAGGTCCGGTCCTCGGTATTAGAAAATGCCTTAAAATCTGTCCGGGCTCGATTCGGTCCGGGCCTGGACCGATGCTCAGCCCTAGCCTCGCCTCGTTTATGCGCAATTTGGTGGGGGTTCCCAATTGAGCATACTTGGGCAGTTGTGTCTGTCGAGTTGTCCATGAGGTGCCTCTGTTTACTATCCCAAGACGCCAGGCAGAAGTCGCCGAGGTCTTTGGGAGTAGTTGTGTACTACCCATGTACCATGACAGGGGATTCGCCTCGTTCCTAATTTGGCAAACTTGCAATCTGTCCAGAGTTATAAGGGCTTGGATTGGGGTTCTAAGAATGACTGCACCAACAATTTACTGTTCCTCGTATATCCCTTGTTTATTGATTTTACTTGAAAAGAAAAACTGCTTTGTTGATTCATTTTCAAACAGAAACTACATCATATTCCTTACTGCAAAGTCACTTAACACTGAACACCACTGAAATTTTTCTCACACTTGATTTGTCCTCTTCTTGTAGATAATGTCACTCGGGATGCCTCGAACACTTAGATGTTCAACAACAGATAGTGGGTTTACTCGAGATCTTTGTAACTATTAGCTTGTAAATACTTATGTCTTAACCGCTGCTTTCGGATAATATATGTCTTGTGAATTTTTTCGAGTATTAGCTTCCAAAGTTTTTAAACTGTATTTCTGTTATCGATTTTAACGTCCTTGTCTTTTCAAAAAAATTACTTAAAATTTCTGGGACGTTACAATAGGCAGACTGTCGTATTCTCTTCACCGTGACAAATTCAGACCGGAAACATGTTGTTTTCTACAAATGGAAACCGTACTCCAGCCCGCCTTTCATTCTTACTAATGGCTCTGTAATCAACAATCCCGATCACGCAGGAGTGGGTGCTTTAATTTGTACTGCAATAGGAGCTTTTCATCGGGCTCTTAGGGCATATATAGGGATAACATATAATCATACTGCATAATTATGAGCTATAAAATATGATTTACGACTTGCTTTGCAATTGAATATTACTTCAATTGAAATTCAAACCGACTCTTCTTATATTTTGCAATGTTTTGGCAGGGACAAGACAGCCACATGGGTGCATCGGAGGAGATACAACATCTTTTAGGTGCCTCGCAAGCTGGGAACTTCACCTTATCTATCGGGAATCAAACACAACTGCAGATGTATTAGCTAAGTTAGGTAGTGGCTATTCCATAATAGTGGATAGTAAGGTTGTTAATGTTTTGGAAGACTTGTTGGTTAGGCACTTCACTAACATATGGGACGTATGTCCTTTTTGGCTTTTGCGTTTTATTAGCTCGGATATGTATGTTAATAGCCCTCGGGTAGTATCTAACGGGGTGCAGCATGTATCGGTACTCTAGGCAGTTTAAATAATATAACTATGTTATGTTTTAGAAAAAACAAAGACGGAAAAAATGGTTAAATGCCGCAGAATAAAATAAAATCATACTGTTCTTCATCGTCTGAAAGAAGTTTGAAGCGGTTAAGCTGTCATTTTTCGTTTATTTATATTTATTGCATATCCTTCTTGCAAATAGTTGACCTGTCATTTTCTTCAGAGGTGGAATGTAAATGCTTATAAAAAAATATTAAGTAAACTTCTAATTAAGTATGGTTTCTATGTTTACGTACTCACCCATTGGTGTAACTTGTACGCATATATACGTGTTCTATTTAACCATTCCATTTATAGGATATATCACACAGGAGTCTTATCCTCTTTCAACTGTTTTACGAGAATTGGGAAGGAAATGTAATGCAGGAGTAATATTTAATGGAGATTTTCTCCCTGAAAATTCTAATCCGACAAACTCTAATACCAAATAATTTTTATCTAACTCAACTGGTTAAAAGCTAAAATTTATAGGTGATTTATTAAATCTACTATGTACATATTAAATTCGAAAAATAAATTAATTATACTCCTAAAAACTTCAAACATATTATTTTAGAGGTGGACGTCGGGCGGGAAATTTGGGACTTTGAAATTTCAGGAATGGAAATTCGGGATCCGGACAATTATTTCACATCTCAATCCCGTCCAAATAAAGTCGTGATTTTCGAGATTGGGACTTCGAAATTTTGGGCGGAATTTCGGGATCCCAAATAAGCCTAATACATATTCATCATTCAATTCAAATATTGAGTTGTTTTCTACTATTCTTAAACAAAAATAGGCAATATAAGATACTTGTTTCGAACTTCAAAAACCATCATACATTTAATTCCACAATAATTAGATCAACAAGAAAATTTAAAGACTAAATTTACTACAAAAGTCATGAACATCCATGACTGATATAAAAATTGTAGTGCAAATAAGTAAATCCAATCTAAAAAATATTATACTAAATTCTACTTTATAATGATTTTACTATTTTATACATATATATTTTTTTATATAAATATATATAAAATTTCATTTGCGATCCCGAATCCCAATTGGAATATACAATTAATCTCAATTTCATCTCGAAAATTAATATGAAAATTCTTATACTTTCCCAATTAAAGTTTTTGGTAATATTATTTTCAACTTCCAAAAGCAGCCCTTTATACGAAGGCATTCAAACTTTTTTAAAATATATTGTAGAAAGATACACATCTATTCTTTATACAATACAAATAACTATATAGTTTCTGTTTATTTCATAATGGCTCCAGCAGATATACTTCGATTCCTTTTGCTCTGATTTGATGATTTATTATACGCACCCCGAATATTCATGTGCTCAACATCGACATAATGACTATATATTTTTCAAATTTCTTTTCTTTTTTTTATTTTACATCCAAAACAATTTTCGAAATTGAATCACGAGTTGACATTTATCGAGCGCTTGAGATACTTCCGGCATGAGGTGCTTCCAACGTGTGAGATACTCCAGCTTTTGTAATAAATCACTATATCCGAGTAAAAAATGATCGGAATAGATCATCTGAAAAAGTAATCATGATGAAGTATAAAAAAAATACATAATTATTGTATTGTATATAAAATGGATGTGGCAAACTTCAAAACAAATTTCCAACTCAACCATAGTAATTTTGATGGAATTATATTAATATGTATCGATTAATTTTTATTTTTATTTTAAAATGATAAGGGGATGACTTAACCTCCCATAGAGGTGAAGTTCAACCTATTAATTAGAGGTGAAGCGTATTACTAACCGAACCGCGTTGTTAATATGTATCAATTAATTTGTATCGAATTCTTATAATTCTCCAATTAAAGTTTGGCAATACTTACTTTTCACCTTCGGAAAACGGCCATTTACACGGACGCATTCAACTCAACCAAAAGGGTGGAAGTTTATTCAAGCCTCCTAATTGTTTATCTATTTAATTGCTTATATACTTGAACCACTAATAATTTTAGCATGATGTACATCTCGAGAACCTTATTGGCTTATTGTTATACCTATATATAATAATACTTTGGTTAGATTCTTCCTGTTCCATTTCCTTTCCAAGACTAAAATGAAACACCAAAGAATCTCCGAAGTTCTTCCATTATCCTCAAAACACCAAACACTAAGAAAAACACCAAAAATCATCCTCTTAATAGTCTTGTCATCACTTCTAACACTCATCCCCATCTATTTCCCTTACAATCTCATTACAATATACCAACCTATACAAAATTCACTCGGACCAAATCCTCCTACAAACCACCAAGTCAACCGCGACGACTTGTTTGTTAAGAATTCAACAAGCCAACACGCGGAAGTGGAGAAATGCGACTTGTTTACGGGGGAGTGGGTCCCGAATCCGGAAGGCCCATATTACACGAACACTACCTGCAATGCGATACAAGAGCATCAAAATTGTATGAAATTTGGGAGACCGGATACCGGGTTCTTGAAATGGAGGTGGAAGCCTGATGGATGCGAGTTGCCGGTTTTCAACCCGACTCGGTTCTTGGAAATGGTTGGGGGGAAGTCGTTAGGATTTGTTGGTGATTCCGTGGCGAGGAATCACATGCAGTCTCTCATTTGCCTGTTGTCAAGAGTAAGTATATAGATCCCCATCTTCATGTTCTTAGAGTTTGCCTATAAGATTAAATTTATTTGAAAATGGAAAAAGTGAAAACTTGGTTCATAATACATGTAGGTAAAATATTCAATGCCATTATTAATTTACGTGCCCATATAATAAATCAAAGATATCTTTTGATATGACGAAAACGCGTTTGTTTGCAAAAGATTTTTTGAAATATAACTAGGTTTTAAAAATTAAAATAAGCTGAAGATTCAAAGATATAACATGCCAATTATAACTAGACTAATTTAAATTGGTAAAGTAAAGACCCAACTTGTTTGCAAGCCGCCTAAGACTACGATGTTCAAACAATGTGTATTATAGATGGTTGTTGTATTATGACATTTGAACCTATGGTCTGTAATGATCAAACAATGTGTTCTAATAGGTTTCTGAGTTTGGGATCTTTGTCAATATCCATTTTTGTTTGATTATAAAATACGATGTTCATACCGATTTTGTTTGATAATAAAATGCAATCCATTTTTAATTTTTGTCTTCAAACTTGTAACATGGTAACAAATGGAATGGAACTTATGATATAATTGCTAGAGTTGTGTTTTTTTTTTCGCACGAAAGATGAACTATAAAGAATCCAAATGAGAGTACACAAAATAAGAGGGGCATAATGAATTTGATGTGGGCGAGTGGTTTGCCATGTTGGTTGTGGGCAGTTTGGTTTAGGTATGATAAGAGGGTCATACCTCAACGGGAACTCACAATGTACTTTTTAGAATTATATTCGACGTGTTTAGTTTCATATTTGAATTTAGAAAATTTAATTTTAATTGAGATTTTACACAAAATAATAATTGAAAATTGAGTTTTCTCAAGAGAATCAAACACTCAAAATATTTTTAGAGAAAAGAATCAAATTAAAAAGGCTCAAACACCAACATCAATACTGAAAAATAGAGTTATATTAAAGGAATCTTTTAGTTATGAAAATAAAATTTGTGTGCAGGCCTTGAGAGTAAGATTTAGAAGCATGAAATCAGAATAATTGGCTGACTAATTTTAATTGGGCGTGATTCTTGTCCAATCAATAGTATCGAATAAATTATTAAAAGTTACTTTAGTCATACTAATGTCATCGCGAGACCCTTGCAAGCAACTGACTTATTCATCCATAAGACCAGAATTAAGTACTTAAAGTTTACATCACATTTAAATAATAATTTCCTCTCTCTCTCATTCCGTAAGAAGACTCTCCTAAAATTTATGGGTCTTTGAGTTATCTTTCTCATTTAAAAAAATATAAAATTAATCTCTCATACAATTCTACTCATACTTAAAATTATATATTATAAACTGAAAAAAGTTAACTACGTCATATGTTTTAAAAAATGTACTCGTTTTTTTGGTATAGTATAACATTAAATTTTTCGACATTTTATAATAATGTAGGTCGCACATCCCGAAGATGCCTCTGGCCCCTTGGACGAGAACAGGTTGTACATATACAAAGAATACAATTTTAACATTTCCATAATCTCCTCACCTTATTTGATTCGAACTGTAAAACCCGATCCGAACGACTATAGCAAGCCTTTCGATCTCTACCTAGATGAATTCGACCTAACCTGGACTAGTAAAATCGAAACATTTGACTACATAATAATCTCGGCCGGCCAGTGGTTCTTTCGCCCTACCTACTTCCGCCTAAACAAAACCCTCACAGGTTGCCTCTACTGCCCCGAATCCAATGTAAACCACCTCCCCTCATCTTTCAGCTATCAACATGCATTCAGAACCGCACTTAAAGCCATCAATGATGCGGTAAATTTCAAGGGCATGACGTTTTTGAGGACGCTTGCACCGTCACATTTTGAGGGCGGGCCATGGGACAAGGGAGGAGATTGTGTACGAACAAGGCCTTTTAAGAGGAACGAAACAGCTCTAGAAGACTATGTTAGGGAATTGTATTCAATTCAGCTCCAGGAGCTAGAAATTGCTCAAAGGGAAAGGAGGAATGGTGGTGGGAAATTCGGTTTGTTTGATGTTACAAAGCCCATGTTGTTGAGACCAGATGGACATCCTAGTAAATATGGACATTGGCCAGTGATAAATCAAACATTTGTCAATGATTGCGTGCATTGGTGTTTACCAGGTCCAATTGATTCTTGGAATGATTTTTTAGAAGAATTGTTGAAAAGAGATATAGGAAACTAAGTACACAATTGGTGTAAATTTCTTCTTATGTACATTCCCAAAACACAAGTGTAACTGTATCTTTTTTATGTTCGACACAAGTGTAACTACATTGATACCCATACCATGTCAAAGTACAAGAAATTGGTTATATATGTTTCAGTCATCCATTATTTCACATGAAGCTCTAAGAGTGAGTGTAAAATTATTATAATGTGTGCAAATACATAATAATCACAACGAATTAGTGTCTATTAACAATGAAGGAAAACTTAACTATAAACTAGCTTTATCAATAATAGGAATGCTTTATAATACTTCCTCCGCATATTAAATTCTTCACAGATGATGGAGTTTACAGGCCGGTATTCATTTGAAAATAACAATTTAAAAAACGATCATCGTATCATGTGCACTCTATAATACATTGTATATCATTACATTAAATGTATAGTATTACGTATAAAAATTGTATCATGTGCACTCTACCATACAGTTTAAACCGTCCGTTGTTTGAACAGAACCGAAAGAAAAAAAAAGCTAGGCCCCTTTTGTGCTTTACCATCAAATTGGACCCTGCACAAAATTTCCCGGAGATTAACTACTAGACAATCCCACATACAGGGCCCAAAACAATTAATCTGCAGTTCTGTGTCTTATCCGTCCAAATGACAACATTGACTACTCAGGCCCAATCCCATATTAATGGGCTCCAGAACAACACTTGTAGCCCAGATCTAGGCCCATACTACTACAATAGATGCGCCAGCCAGATGCACATCTCGGAAGAAAACATAGTAATCACACTAAAATTCTTCACTCTAATTATACGATTAATCTGTATATTTTTACTCGGACTATACTACTAAATTGTATATTTTCACTTTCGCTGGACTTGTTTTGTTAGGTTTTTAATTTTATAAGGTACTTTCTTGTAATTATTTATAAGCAAAATTGCTCTTTACAAGAATTTTTCCAGTAATTAAATATCAGTTCCAAAAATATTAAACTCAAAACAAGTCTAAACACATTATATCTTACAAATGTTGAATTCAGATTATGGTATTCTAATTGATGTATGTTATGAATATGACTCCAGCCTTATTCGGAATATGATAGTGCATGTCATATGAAATTGGATCAATACATATATATTCCTAAAATGGACCCGACCCATACTTAACATGCTTACAAATACAATTATTTATGTTTATAAGGAAATATGTCCATAGCATCAAACACTTCATAAGCTCCCCAAGTTCTTCTAAGGGTGTGGTCGTGGACTTCAATCATGACTCTCAATTTCTCATTCAGGACGTTGAAATGTGGTCTTATGGGTTCTTCTTCTTCCATTCTCATGGAAACCTATAAATATGGCCTTATCTACATAAAAAAAGAAAGAAAAAAAAAGAGTAAGTATTTTCATCTGTTTATACTTAAAATAATATATATAGTAGACATTTCATTCTCTCTTTAATAAAGTATTTGTTCGATTTGACACTTAGCAAACTGGGTCTACCTTTATACCAACCCCCATCCCAAACTAACATTCATAACATCAAGTCTCAAGGATCCCAAGTAATTTCGATACGTGGATTAGTACGCGCTTGACTATTTAAAAATTAAAAGACTTACACGAATCTTGAAATCACCCTCAACAATTCATTATTAGGCCACCACCGATATACTAACTTACTACCCTTTTTAATATCACTATGATGAAGTGATAATACATTTTGCATGTTTGTGATCATTAATCGATTGCCATCCAATATTTTAGAGTGATTGTACATAAACTACTATCTAATCTTATAAACCAGCACATGCACTTTATCCTTACTCGCATTTACAATTAATTACTCATTCACATTAGGATGGCTCTAAAACAACAACGTTTTCCCCATAAATCTTTGTAGATAGACTTTTAAAAAGAAAGATACAACTCATTCGATTAATAATCTTTCAATCTCTTTTAACTATTTTAACTTTTTTCATTATAATAAAGAAAATGATGAGGTGAAATACACCACAAATGACCATCCCCATCTAAAACATTCATAAAATTTTGAACCAAACCATTCAAATAATTAAGTAACAATTAATACCATGACATGTCACCTAATACTTTTAAAACAAAGCTTATATATTTTGCGTGCTAGCCACTCACTTTTTCCTACACATTTTCCCTATCACCTTCTTCTTCTCCTCCTCCATACTTCCAACACTCCAAAAAATCCACAACAATGGAGCTTCTATTCAGAAGAACTTCAAACCTAAACAAAAAGACCAAAACCATCATCATCATCCTCCCAATAACACTAATCCTCGTAACCGTAATCCGGTTAAACTACCCTTTACCCAAATACCCTGCCCCATTATCCAAAAACCCGGCCCCCTTAGCCGCTCCGTACCATACAGGTGACATCAAGATAGCGGACGATCAAGAAAACTGTGACGTGTTTACGGGCGAATGGGTGCCGAATCCGGATGCTCCGTATTACACAAACCGGACGTGTTGGGCCATTCATGAGCACCAGAACTGCTTGAAGTACGGGCGACCCGATACTGATTTCTTGAAGTGGAAGTGGAAACCGGATGGGTGTGAGATGCAGGTGCTTAACCCGTTTCAGTTCTTGGATATAGTTCGTGGTAAGTCTTTGGCTTTTGTTGGGGATTCGGTTGGAAGGAACCAAATGCAGTCCATGATATGCCTCTTATCCAGGGTATGTACTTCTTTTTCTTTTAATATATAGTTTTGTTTGTAGCTTTAGGTAATATTATTTCTACCCGTAAGCTAATATTCCGTCTCATTGAATTCTATACGTATTTGATCGATTTTTCTGAGTGTTGTTACTATTTAGAATATGTTCACGGGTTAGTTCACCTGAGGGAGTAAGAAGATTGAACCGGAAAATGTCATTTGGACCCTTTTAGGTGTCTCTATTAGCTTTTCATAAGGTAACTTTTGGAATCTTATTAATTAATTAGTATTGGGTAGATTAACTTATGAGATTACATAAATAGCATAACAAATTGTCTTAAGCTCTTGCACATAATTATCTCGTTTCAAACAAAGTACAGTCCTCGACAAAGTTATAAGTACAATTTACAATGCCCGTTCTTGGAAAGATATTGCACCGATTTCTTGTACTCGTTGAATTCGATTGCGATGCACTAATAAAATTGTCTTCCTATCAGTTAAAAAATGATTATTCATATGTAGTTCCCGGTATATCAGGTGTAAAATTTAAAATTCATTCTCCTTGTCCGTATTAAACTGAACTGTATTTTGAATAAATTTGCAATATGAAGGGAATAGTGATTTAGTGTATATTATAAATCATTAACAATTTTTTTTTCAAATGATAAATATTATAACTACTCTCAACACTACTCTACTCATATACCAACATCGATTTACTCATAAATCATTTTATACATCCATCAGGGATCGAACCATACACCTCCCTCCTTCCGGCTTCATTCCACTATACCACCTTAAGACTTCGTAAGATACTAGCAAATAATTTCTCCGAAAACACAAAAGAATTGAGCTCTCATGATATACTACTATACATAACTGATGTTTTTAAATGTTTATTATGAATTTAATCATGTGTAAAGATTTGTTAAGTTGTAACAAAGTCATTATCAACACATTAGAAGTAAAATTATGGCGACGTTCGGAATCACATGCATCAATGATCGTACTGTTGAGTAATCTTATCAGGTTAGATGGATATTAACGTCTAATCACTTTTTAAATCTATAAAATCATTATCAAGTCTATAGTAGCTAGCACAATATTATTATTGTGGTACAAAACGCAAAATGACCCACTAGAAATGATTCATTAATAATTACAAGTAGCTAGACTACAAAATTATCGTGATAATAATAGTATGTTTTTACAGCTAATTACTTGTAATATATTATGACCATAATGAGTATTACTGAATTATTGTTATATATATATATATACACACACACACACTGTTTTGGTGTCTGAATTAATTATTTTGAAAAACGACAAAAGTTTGAATTTATCAATTGTAAGAGTAAATAATTTTCCTTTTAAACGATAAAAATGATTCGAATTTCAATATGTGTTAGTTATAGAGAAAGTATTTTATCAACTGAGCTGCACTCGTTATTAATTTTAAGAGTAAATAATAGATTGATGGTTCAGTGAGTGACGACAAGTCAAAATATTCTAAAAATGTAAAATGATCGAAGTTATACATATACGTATATAAATGTATACACGAAATGGAATAAAATGCTATATACAAAGGAATATAAGAACCAAAAGGAAGAAGTAGATCCAAATGGGGGTTTGAACTACACTATGATAGCTTTTTAATCAACTTTTCCATTAATCTACTGAATCTGTTTGGCATGGGATTAAAATCGATCTATTTAGCTCGATGAACAATAATTTGGCCTAAAATACACTTCAAATACTCCAATTTTCATTCCATTCCAAACACAATTTCACCAAAATCCATCCAAATACCCATTCAAATTATACATCAATCCGCCCCATAGGTTACTACTATATAAATAGACATCTTGTTATACAAACAGAGAGATGTGGGGAAGTCCACCCGGGTTGTGATTCGGATCCACAGTTAGGTCCGATTAGTATACCATTTCCTATGGAAGATGATTCTGAGTCCCGACGGCATATTTTGCGTTATTAAAAGAGAAAAGGATAGATTGTTGTTATCCGAAATTAGCTGGATAGAGTTGGAAGCTTTGTCTTCTCCACTAGAACACAACCAAATGTATCTGCATGGAGAGCCCCAAATTGTACTGGCCATCCTTGTCTTCAAACGGAAGTAAAGGCGGCCTACCTATTCATTCAATAAAGGCAATAAAAAGCAAAGGGAAAGGATCTCAATGTAGTATCAAGATATGGGTTTCTTTTTTTAAACGTAAAAAATATATTAATATTTAAAAGTATACTATAGTATAAGGAATGTTCGGGATTCAAATTTCAAATTAGATATTGAGTTTAAATTTTATCAATCGAGAATATGATATATATCCTCATATGAAATAGAATTACATTCAAGATGGAGACATAAAGTGGTTGAGAAGGTAAAATAGGTGTTGATATATGAGTAAAGTAGTTGTAATATTTACCGTTTAAAAAGAAATTAGACTTACATTCCCTCGTAACTTTATATTGATTTGAAATTGTTAGAAATTATTTCAACTAATATGGTTGGTTTTTTTAGAAGGTAGAAATTATTGACCATATATAAGAATTATTTTCTTAGAAAGTGGCACTAGTAGAAATTATTGGACCTGCTTTGATGTAAATTAAGAGGAAAAATCCAACTTCCATAGTCAACAAAAGTCATACATAACAAGAATAAACACTAGTCCCACATAAAGGTCAGCCCCTATATAAATACTCATCTCTAACTCTCGAGCGCCTAATCTTTATACGTATTTCTTATATGAATATTTGTTTAGTATCTATATATACTAAAAAAAGTAAAGTAATAGCTAGCACAAAAAGTATTATTCACACCTAAAATAGTTTTAGGGTAGCGAATAAATCACACAACAATGTAGAAAAAGATCATGCATACGTATATTTTTAGAAGAAGACCGAAAATGGTATGGGATAATGGGAACGTGACAGGGTACAATGAGGGAATCCAATCTTTGTAACGTGAGCACGTCAACAAATCCCAGATCTACAATTTATAGTAATTTTTTATTTCAACATAAAATAAGAAGCACAGAAATGTCTGTCGTTGATCTTTGAGATTTAGTTCACTAACCTCCACCAAACCCCTGACCATTTCACACTTTTTTAATCTTTGGTCCCAACTTTTGTTCTATTCACACACTGACAATCCACAACCCGTTAGATAAACTCAACATAAACCGCACCTAGTGTAACAGATTTATATTTGAAATGTTATGGAATTTGTTATGAACCCTATTCACCTCGACAACAAAAGTATAGGATCGAACTCGAGTTTTAACAATACCCCGGCTACTCTACTTGGTGTACATATTACACTTGGTGAATCTTGTTCTGAGTTCAACAGTTCAAGTCCATGATGTTTAATTTGTTGCAATATTATACAGAAAATAGTTCACGAAAAGCTGCACAGTGCCATGTGCTTGCTCAAGTTTCCAATGTGTGTCCAAAACTTCGATGAAAGCTAGGCAATTGAAGTTATTATAGGCAACATTAAATGTCCCCCTTGTTTATTCTAAGAAGATGGTACTGAGTTTCAGCTCCACTTCCAAACTTGTGACTGAAACTTCATAGATATATGTCAGAATTACAACAGGGGACCAATTGTCTCGGGAATGGATATGTGAGTCTTTTTTGTATTTGCCGGGAACTTAACAATCATATGATATGAATCTCAACAGGGTGAAAACCGGATAGCAATTTTAATTGTCGTTCATGAATTCTTACCAGGTAGAGTACCCGATAGACGAGTCACCAACGACAGACGAGCGCTTCAAACGTTGGAAATATGTCGGTTACAACTTCACACTCGCTTACTATTGGTCGCCATTCCTAGTTCGTTCCGAAGAGCGAGATGCTGATGGCCCAACCCACACGGGCCTCTTCAACATGTACCTCGACGAACCTGATGAGTCATGGTCCGCCCAAATCGATGACTTTGATTATGTCATTTTGAATGCTGGTCATTGGTTCACACGCACGGCTGTGTACTACGAAGACAAACATATTGTCGGATGTCGCTATTGCCAGCTCCCTCCGTTAACCGACCTCCCTATGACATACGGGTATAGGCGTGCGTTTCGCACTGCATTTAAGGCAATCAACAAAAGAGAAAATTTCAAAGGAGTCACGTTCATGCGTACATTCGCACCATCACATTTTGAGAATGGGCCTTGGAACGCCGGTGGCGATTGTATTCGGAAACGGCCATTTCATAGCAACGAGACAATCTTGGAGGGACAAAACTTGGACTTGTTCATGATTCAATTGGAAGAGTTTAGGACCGCCGCGAAAGGAGATAAAACATTTAGGTTTATGGACATGACACTGCCCATGTTGTTGAGACCGGATGGACATCCGAGCAAGTACGGACATTGGCCCGAGGAGAACGTGGTTTTGTATAATGATTGCGTACATTGGTGTTTGCCCGGCCCAATAGATACATGGGCAGATTTTCTGATGCATATGATAAAGATGGAAGCAAGAAGATCGCACAAAGAAAAACTTCTCCAACGTCAAAAGAGAATGCAGTAGTTTAGCCATCTGCGTAGAAAATTATGACTAATGCTTGAGCGGATTGATCTTATGTAAACAAGAAACATAGTTAAATTCATTTTAATTTTTTATACTTTTCAATTCACATTATATATCAGTTTTACTATCATGGAAAAGAAAATTAAAAAAAAAACGTCCATCCAGGCACAAAAAAACAACCCCGGGGAACCCTGCGCCAAGAGTATCTGTGGTGCAACAGAGTAGTACAAAAAAGGTCGAACAAACCGCATATACTTTGCCAGTGACAGCTCTATATGTTAACAATTTCATCTTGCACAAGGCCTCTAGCCTAGAACAGCAAGGCAAACAACTAAACTAAAAACAACAAGAAAACACATACAAGGCAAGGAAAAAATCTCCATTCTATTAGAAATTCATAGTATCTAACAACAAAATCGTTTGGCCCAGAAATTCCAATGCCATAAAGATATCTACAACTGGAGTGTTCGATATTGACTTGTTCGAACTATTCACGAATTTGGATAGTTGTATACTTATAGCTCGTCTTCATTTATATTATTCGTAAGATAAATATATAACATTATGTGGAATCATGATATTTTACCTTCAAATATATTTTCCTTCAAATATATTTTTAGGGACCTTTCATTCTATTTTTGTAATTTTTTTCTTTGATTTTTGGGGTTTTAACAACGAATAAATTGTTCGCGAACACGACAATGAACAAACGAACTGAACTATTCGCGTACAAAAGCTTAACAAACACTAACGAACAAACACGAACAAACGAAAACCTTAACGAACTGAACATGAACAAGTGAAAGAGTTGTTCAACGAACATGAACACAAACGCGAACACTTAAATTCTTCACGAACAAACGTTCGATAAACTCCCATGTTCAATTCGTTCGGTTCGATAAACACCCCTGTCTATCGTAACAGCAGCAAGATTTCAGGCTTTCTTGTGAACCTTTTAACATATTTCTCGCTGACAAAAAACTCAGAAGTAACAACAAATGAAATCCCACTGCTGCAAGCAATATTATCTCCGTAGTCTAGCAATGAACAAAGAATTACATGGACAGAGGTAGTAAAAGTTTTCTGTCCCTTTCTTTTTTGGATGAATGTCGTGAATTTCTCAAACATACCGGAACAAGTATGCCAAGGCACAAAGCAATGAAGGATATCCAGTAATATTGGAAGTAAAGGGTAACATATGATAGTATCAATAGATCAATGAACACCAAGGTCCATATAATAGCAACTGCAACATCTCTCCTGTGTAAATTAACATAATAAAGATAAGTACAAACCAATTTAAAGGAGTTATATAAGTATAACATTAGTAACACCAACACCAGGTTTGTCTGCTGAGAAATAAATCCCAATGACAAGAATGATGAACACCCATCACATTGAAGGAGAGGGTGAGATCTATTATATAGGCGACAGTGAACTAGCAAAAATAATTATTGATGTTGTTTTCTGACCGTGCAACCAAATTTAGCTGGCACAGTGAGAAAAAAAAATCTAGAAAACGACTCTCATAAAAGAGGAGGGTCATTCCATATGCAACTGTATAACAACTCTAACCTTGAATCCCATGAACATTATAAATCCAAATTTTGTAAGACTTCATTCATATACTGCAAATACCTTTCACAGCAAATTGATTTCTGCATTCTAGAAACAGAATCAACAAATATAATTGCAATTCCACCAAGTTATCACCTTTAGGGATCCCATGGTCGACCACTCAATAACTAAACCCCTGGAAAGCATGACTTAAACAGCAGTGGAAAAACAGTTATATTCAAACGTAATCCCGAAACCAAAAAACTACTGAAAGTATCCACATTGCTACTTAGAAAGCAATCATAAGTAGTTCATCAAATACTATCCTAACGTCAAAGCATTGTAGTGTAGCTGGTAGGATCAAGAAACCTTGGGTTCATTAAAACAAATCGGGTATTTTCCGTTGAATTGTCACAAAGTGAACAATCATTGGCTGTTACATAGTCAGCTGAATGATACATTATCTCTAACAGCAGATAATTTGATGAACTACTCATGATTGGTTTGTAAGTAATTCTAAGACTTCATTCATCTACTGCAAGCAACTTCTGCAGGAAATTGATTTCGGAATTCCAGTAGCAGAACTCAACAAATTTAGTTGCAATTCCACCAAGTTATCACCTTTACGAAACACATGTGCTCAACAACTCAATAACTAAACCCCTAGAAAGCATAACTCATTAACTAATTAACTTGCACGGCTACGTAAAAACAAAATCCGATTCAAACTTAATCTCAAAATCAAAAACAAAATTACTGAAATCATCTAATTAAACAACAGTTATAAACAAATCAGTCACAAGTAGTTCATCGAATAAAATCTAAGCATAGTCTAGCTGGTAGGATCAAGAATCACCGGGTTCAAACCGTTCAATTTTCCGTTGTACTGAGTGAACAATCATTAGCTCTTACATAGTCAGCTGAATGATCTGAATATTTAACAGCAGATAATTTGCAAATACAGAAACAAAATAGAAGTCGTGAGATGAAATCGCTTACCAGGTAGATAGAAAGGGCTTGGAAGAGAAGACAGCGAGAGGGTAAAACTTGTGCTGTGATCGGACCTGGTAATCTCTGAGCTGCTCTACCAATTTCGATCGAGTTATCATCGGTTACTATCTATTGATAATGGATCGGAACTTTTGCTTACCTTTTCTTGTCTCTTCTACAGAGAATTTGTTTGATTGAAAATTGAAATACAAGAGATTGAATTGATTTCAACGAAATTAGGTTTCTTCTGCCAAAAGGGGTGAAAACTGAAATGGGCATTCTTGTTGGGTCAGGTTTCAATTTTTTCTGGGAAAGTTACACAAACGCCTCTCTAGCTTCCAGCATTAACTTTTGGACTCCATGACATTATTTAGTTTATTCAGTTTGGCATTCACGAGATTAAGGGACCGATTGGTATGTAATTTAAATTAATAACATTCAATTCAAATTGATATTTTTATGTATAAAAATGTCAATTCAAATTACATATCAATCAGTCTCTAAGCAATTTTAAATTGATATTTTTATGTACAAAAATGTCAATTCAAATTGCATATCAATCAGTCTCAAACTTTCAACTTTCGTGAGGTTAAGCTATTTCTATAATACAAACCTCAGATCAAATTGCAAATTGCAACTTGATAAGAATTTTGGAAAGCGAAAATTTTATTGTCATGAATAAGTAAACTGGAAAAAATTATTGCAAATAGAGTACAGTAAATGGAGTATTAATGAGCTAGTCCAATTTTGATAAACCAAGCTTAACTAACTATTTCAACGTTAGTAAGATATACTTTTACAAATGACCAGCTGTTGTAATTTCACACTACAAAATATCCCTTGTTTTAAATGAGTTTGGCCTTGAAGGATGCCTCACGAAGAAATAATTCAATTTATCAACACATTATAGATTTAGATGCACTTTTTAATCGTTTTGTGGATAAGGTAGCACAAAAAAATTTCAAGTTTCCTGCAAATAAATAGCAATCTGAGTTCTAGACCTACTTGACACATCAAGAACAAACAACTGTTTTAACTGCCCGGGAGTTGTAGTTGTCAACGTAATATGCTACTACAAGTACTACCAAATGAGAGATTAAATCTGAACCAATAAAACAGACTTGTTCTTCTAGCAAAAGGAATAATGCATGAAACTGAAACCGTAGTCAACCTGAACGAATCACAATTGAGAATTAACAATAACATAAAAGAAAAGTGCAGCATCTGAATCTTCATTAAAACCAAAAATGCAACATGAGAAACTACGCAGTACAAGATCACAAAACATATTTCTCACATTCCTCAAAGTGCTAGAAAATTTTAAAATTCAAGATCTTCAATTGTCTACCAGCACTTAAACCAAAACCATTTCAACCACTCACATTCCTGTGAATGCCTTCTTACCACCACGGCCAGATGAGCCAGCTGGTACGACTTTGAGAACATTGAACCTCACAGTCTTGGACAGTGGCCTGCAGGGTGACAAACAATACAAACTCAGCTAGCATTCAAGTGATCAACACTTTGAACAACACTGGATACCAGAGATGGAAGATGCTCTACTAACCTGCACTGGCCAATTGTAACATGATCACCTTCTTTCACACGGAAGCAGGGAGAAATATGAGCTGGGGTGTTGGAGTGCCTCTTCTCATACCTACGAGCACATTTAACTCGTAACGGAAGTTGTTGGGATATGCCAGCTAAAGCAGCGAGGCAAAGTGGGATCCAAGGAAAAGGATTATGATTAATGAAATCGCTGAAGATGCAATTTGCATACCTTTGGTATTTCTTGACCCAGTGAAGGTAATCCCTGCGGACAATGATTGTCCTTACCATCTTGGCACTGTGGCATGTCCCTGAAAGGATGCGACCTCTGATAGAAACATCACCAGTGAAGGGGCATTTCTTATCAATATAGGTACCTAAACATAAGAGTAGAAGAGGATTGATGAAAAGCATTTGACAAACACACGACTAAAATAACAAATAAGCACAACAATAGGACATTCATCAAGAACTAATAGAAACAAAAGGGAAAAACACTAAGTGTGAGACAAGACAAAACAGCAAAGAACTAAAATTCATCAAGTTGTGTGGAGAAAGAAGGCTGGAATAGAAGTGCACTCCACCGACAGTTAACAAAAAATAAAAATGTAGAACAGGTAGTAGGATAGGTATATTTTGACACTGTTGCTTAGCTCAGCAAGTATAGGTCACATTTTCTATTACTTCACATCTTTAGGATCAAGTTTACCAGCTTCAGATGTTTTCCTCATGAGTAGGAAAATACATATGATCCCCAAGTCACCTGATACTAAAGGGCTAATAACTAGGAAAGCTTTAGCTCCCTATCAACTAATTAAATATAAGGTGGTAGAAGTGAACATAATATTAACTGGGCAACCTAAAGCTCTTTATCAACTAATTCAAAATAAGGTGATGGAAGGCAACGACTACTAGCAGTGGATATGATTCCTAGCCATATTGTACCTGAAAATTACTGGTCATATGACATTAAAACTATATTCCAAGAAGCCATTTCAAAGAATCTAGGATACCATAAATAATTATACCCCAAAATGCAAAAAAAAGGTAGTAATTGCTTTCTCATTTTCAAAATCAATTCCGATCAAGCAAATCAGCTCAAGAGTTACTGGTTTACACCAGTATATGTTTGCAAATCATATAGTAACAAACAAAAATAGTAAAACAAGTACTCAGATTAACTAAGAACATGAACACATTCACAGCTAGCAATTCAAATCGTAGTAACCAAAAGTGTAGAACCACTCAACTCCAAAAAATAAACATACCAACAAAATCTATATAGTGATACCAAGATTAACTTTATAACTTGTAATACATAATGATCAGCTAGCAATAAAAACGGTAACTACAACATAGAACGGCTCAGCTATACTTCAGAACCAGAACTATCACGCCAATATCAATTAGCATATCGATGTACACACTTCGAACACCACAGAACATACACAATTAACCAATAATAACAGCCCAACTAACGTAGTTCTCAAAAACCAACCAAATGAGTAAAACTAAACACAGTAAGCTCAACTCAACGTCTAGCACACATAATAAAATAGCGATCAAACTGGACAATAACAATAGAAGAATGCATACACCTAAATAGCTGAATCAAGTAATCAAAACAAAAACAAGGCAGGCACATAAAACCATCAGATGATCGAATCGAACCTTCAATAGCTTCTCGAGGGGTCTTGAAGCCGAGTCCGATGCTCTTGAAGTATCGATTTCCTCCCTTTCCAGGCCTATTACCTTTGCCAGACTTTTTCGAGCTGTAAAATTCAACAAACACATCACTATTATAGATCTAACAATCATACGTTCAAATGGATTAAGCCACTCTATCTAATGTACTTACCAAAGGAACACTTTAGGTTGCTTCAGAAAAGCCTTCTCTGTCTACAGACCAATTACAACACCATTACAAAAAATCGAATAAGAATAAAACTTCGAATCGAAAAGACAATGAGATGATACATACTTGCTCTGCCATTTTTGCTGTAGCTTGATCAACTCAGAATATACGGCTCGGAGAAGATGGCTATGGAGACGACGAGATTTAGGGTTTCTGATTATCAGATCTGGTTTTATACGGTTTGGTTTAGGCCCATCGTAAGCTTATTTGTTTTCAGGCCCATTGTAGGCGCAACCTGCATGGTTCAGGCCATTATAAGCCCAGTTTGTTTATTCATGAAATGTATGTTTTAAAGGCCGGACCGGTTAATTGAACCGCTCACACCTTTAAAAGGGTTCACCGAGGTCGGATCGGTTGGACCGATTTTGAGCTGTTTGAACCGGTATGACGTCATATATAATATTATAAATATTTTATATACATATATACACACAAAATTTTCATAATTATAGATAAATATTACAAAAGTTCCTAAAAATGACAATAATTTAATAGTTAAAATTTCAAATCGTCATAAAACATTACAATCCAAAAGACTAAAAGATTATTCCAAATTTCTAACTCCATAGAGATATCAAGACATCAGCAATACAAACTCTCAAACTCCAAACATAGATAGGTCTTATTGTTACAAAATAAATAAAAGTGAATAACAATGTCAAAGAAGAACAAGTTCTCCTCAATTATGGTGCATTATCATCATCCAAGAAGGACAAGTCCTCCATATCCAAGCCTATGTTTCTAAAGTTGTTCAAATCAACATCATCACCCTCATTTGGTTCATTATTCTCCGCATCACCTAATATACAAATATGCAACCATTCTATGTCAAACAGAATTGGTAACTAATAAAGAGAGTAAACTATGAGCTTCTTAACAAATAACTACCTCCCAAA
>JAYMSP010003191.1:0-20716 GCA_036897095.1 Plantago elongata
TCGACAAAAGTTTGAAAAGACTATTCAACCCCCCCCCCCCTAGTCTTTTTCTTTGCGTTATCTGGACCAACATTTATCACTAAACAAAAGACACTTATCCAGCACTGAAGAATACTTGAAAGAAAGATCTTTTAGTTAAGCTGCTAATAGACAAGAGATTATAAGAGAATGAAGGCACATATAGACATCTCTAGGGGATAAATCTTCAGTGAGTTGAATATCTCCAATATAAGTAGCAACAATTGTCTGATTGTTGGGTTAATTGATAATCACATGCACAGATTAAGGATGACAAGTAAGGTGACTTAACACAAAAACCATATGGTCAGTAGCACATGTCTCTATGATCCAAGTATCTACAGATTTTTATTGAAAAGCATTTAAACATCTCAATGCATGAAAACCTGTAGCATTGATCTCAGATGGAGGAAGAGGTAGTGTATCTACAACAATGTTGGCAGAGTGCACATGTTGATGTTGGGAAGTGTGTTGAGATTGTTGAGTGTGATGTTGCTGCTGAGAGTGTTGTTGAAACTCCAGGAACTGATTAAAGTGCTTGAGCATGGCTGGATCAACTAAAGGATTATTGAAAACATCCAAATCATCATCATAAGCTTTAACAACATTAGCAGAATGTTGTCTATTACCAGCATTTTTATCCTTGTTATTCCTCCATCCTGGAGGATAACCTATGATTTTAAAACAAGTGTCAACAGTGTGATCCATTAACCCAAGTTGGAGCACTTTTTCTTAGTCTTATCCTTTTGATAACCTGGATTTCTAGCAGAACCATTGGAGCTACCTCCATTATATCTCATTTGTGGTGGTTTGTAAGAACCTGTCTTGGCTAGCATGGCAGCAGAATCTAAAGGACTAGTAGTAACAGGTCAACAGAGCAACCTTTGAAACTCTTCATGAAGTAATGGGGAGTAGCCCTGGGAATTTGGGATGTAGTTGGCACAGGGACTTGTAGCAACAACTAACTATACAGATTATGATATGTATCATCCAAACCTACCAAAAACTTCATCCCAACATCCCTTTGTTATGTTGCAGTGACCTTTGCCAATAATGTACAAGTACATTTAGTCAATGCACCACAAGTACATGAGAGAATAGGTCTGTAACTCAAGTATTAATCACAAATACATCTGAAATGATTATAGTACTGAGTCATATTCATATTGCCTTTTCTTAATGCACGCAACGATTTCTCTAAAGAATACACACGTGGGCCATCAGATTTCTCATACCTTAATTTGATTTCCAGCCAGATCTCCTGTGCAGTGTTACAACACATTAACGATTTCTGATATTGTCTTGGAGAGAAAAAAATCCAAGAAGAACAAGATAGTCGGCTTGTTCCCAAGCTTCATAATGAACAGTGTCGGAGACATCTGAAACTGGAACGGAACCATTCACTAACGTAAGTTTCTTCTTCACATGTAGAGCCCGAATAGCAGACTTGCTCCAAGAAATGTAATTGTCACCAGCGAGGATTACAATTATGATCTGTAAACCCGGGTGATCAGCGACATGGACAAAGAACGGTGAGGAAGGATTATTCGTCGATGGAGTCTGCGTCTGAGTAACTGTATCGGTCGAATCTGCCATTGGAGTGACAAATCGAAGAAAATGGTTACCGAAAGGATGAAAAATCAATCATAAGAATCGATTAACACATCGAATGAAATAGAGGGTGCGGAAGAAGATTGAAATTCCAGAAGAACAATCGCAGAACAATCGATCGAAAGAAAGATATCAACTGATACCATTTGAAATAAACTGTTTGTGTATTGATTGAAGAAGGATAATAACTCTATGAATGAATTGAATGAATAATACAATGAGCTAGTTACTGTATATATAGAAGGGAAAATGAAAGCTAGATAAACTAACTAAATAAACTGAATTAACTAACTGCCATTTTCCCTCTTCTTTACTTTACTTGTGTGATTTATTTGAGTTGCTTGAATTGTCTTGAATATTCTCTTGAGAATGAGCAAGGTGATGGCCTAACGTTATTGTATTGGAAATAACTATTCGGGACCAAGACAAAATCTGAGACTTTAGTGAGAGTTACCAAATAGAAATTTTAGAAATCAATGCACTAACGATACATGCCTCAACTATAGTATCCATCACCACAGGGAACCTCTCTATTTCTTGATACTAGAATTGATTCATTTTTCTTTTCTTGATATGGTCACTTATGAAATTACTCTATTTTTTTCCAGTATACACAGGTCACAGAAGAAGCTATGTACGTCTGTTTGGCCCGAGTGGGTTGTGAAGATCAGCTGATAGTTGCAGGCTCTATGAAGGACCTTCTTAAGTAAGATTTTGGTGCTCCATTACATTGCATGGTTCTTGTTGATGAGACTCATCCATTGGAAGAAGAAATGTAAAGTTCTATACAATTGGCAAAGCTTCAAAGTAGATTATATAAATTTACAAGCACATAGCAGGTACAACCACTTAGGAGGCTTGGGTAGGATCTTGTTTAGTGTATGGAGGAACTATGTTGTTAAGAGCAAGAAGATTATTGAGAGAAAGGGAAGCTTTTATTGATAGAGGACTCGATTACAACTGATAGGATACAAACACAGTCAACTTAGCTTGGTTGTGAACCATGCCCAAGCCTCTTATTTATAGTAGTAGCTCTAAGGAATATCTTAGGGAATATTCCTTAGATATTTGGTGTGACTTACTATACACATTAGTGATACTTACTATTATGCATATACTAGTACTATTACTTAATATGACACTTACTAGTACATAAAGACACTGAGCACACTTCTAGATAATTCTTATTCTCCCAGTCTCCAAAAAGAGTTGTTTCTGCAGCTAATCATTGTCTTCTTCTTCACTGCCTGAATCAACTTCATACACGTATTTCTTGTGACCTAGAATATATCTTCTCATTTTGAATTTCTTCCCATGAACTTGATATATCGGATGGTCAGGTCATTTTGAATATTCCCTGAGATATTCCTTAGAGCTGCTACTACAAATAAGAGGCTTGGGCATGGTTCACAACCAAGCTAAGTCCAGTGTGTTTGTATCCTATTTGTTGTAATCGAGTCCTCTATCAATAAAAGCTTCCCCTTCTCTCAATACTCATCTTACTCTTAACAACATAGTTCCTCCATACACTAAACAAGATCCTACCCAAACCTCTTAAGTGGTTGTACCTGCTATGTGCTTGTAAACGAAAAAGAATTATCTAGAAGTGTGCTTAGTGTCTTCATGTAATAATAAGTGTCACATTAAGTAATAGTACTAGCATATGCATAATAGTAAGTGTCACTGATGTGTATAGTAAGTGACACCAAATATCTAAGGAAATTCTATATTGACTCCCATACATCACTACTCAAGAAGTTTCATAACATCGTACAACAATATGGGATCATGTTATCAAAGAAAAAGATGGCTATTGGAGAAACAGAAGGTTATTTCCTCGGAATGCATAGCTCAAAAGGACAGTACCATCTCCAACCTAACGTTGCCTCACAGCTAGATGTATTTTCAGACGAGAAGCTCACTTTCAAGCAGATTCAACAGTTCCTCGGAACTGTCAACTACATGGCTGATTTCATCCACAGTTTAGCAAAGCATAGGTTAGTCCTCTTAGCACAGATAAGGGAAAAATGATCCAGCATGGACACAGTAATGCAAAGAAGCAGTAAGAGAATTGAAACGAGTTTCAAAGACACTTCCAGCACTGAAGATTCCATCAAAAGGGAAAAGGATTTGTCAAACCGATGCAAGTGATTGTTATTGGGGAGCAGTCCTACTCGAAGAAGATGAAAAGGGAAGGAGACACATATGCGGTTACAAAAGTGGTGCTTTCAAAGATTGCGAGAAGCATTACCACTCAACCTACAAAGAGAATCTTGCAGTCAAACGTGGAATTGAAAAGTTCGAGTTTCATCTAGTCGATCAAAACATCCTCATCGAGATGGACATGTCTTCCTTCCCTAAGATGATCAAGTTTAAGAAATAGATTCTACCACGGGAATAGCTAATCAGATGATCAAGCTGGATCTCACAATGGAAGTTCGATGTCAAGCATATCAAAGGGAAAGGTAACTTCCATCCAGACTTTCTCTCCAGGACACAGAAGCAAAACTCAGCAGTCATCCCGGTGATATGAATGCTCAATCAAGAAGGTCCTAGTGAAGAGTCCCTAAGCTCCATAATGGAAGAAATGCCTCCAGGTCTCAAGGAAGAAGTTTCCAGAATAGTTCTGATCTACAAGGGAGTTGAAACCCTCCATGAATTTCTGAAGCTGTATGTTCATAGGTATGGTCTAGATCAAGGTCCTCTACTAAGCCTAACCTATCACCCGGTATATCCATTCCTCACTACCATCAAGTTAAACCCGGATCATTATGGCACATGATTGAAGGAAGCATACTTGATGATTTGTACTTAGCAGATCTCTACACCATTGGAGTCATCATTCATAAAAGTGAATTGCTACAGTATCTAGCAAAGTGCATCATGACAAGGCGGGAGCCACATTACAAGATTCTCTACAAGTGGCTTACACTGTTTCACGATATAACATGGTGGCAAGAGAATGTGAGAGCAGAAGACGGAATGAACATCGTGGTCACATTCAGAATAATTACCACTAAAGTTCAACAAGTTGGTGGTGTAACTATTCAGAAGAATTATTAGGCGAAGATAAGGACAAGCTACAATGATGATGCTTTGGAAGGTTCCAGATTCCACCAGAGAGCAAGCATTATGATGAGACTCAATGGAATTGAAGAAAGCATTATTGATGAAAGACTTTTTTGTCCATATACTACAAGCAGGTATAACAGGGAAGCATATCCCGCAGAATTGGTGGAAGAAATGAAGAAATCACTCATGAGCTTTAGCTTTCAGTACACGTGGCCCAAAACAAGACCTGACCATCCAATATATCGAGTTCACAGGAATAAATTCAAAATGAGAAGATATATTCCAGGTCACAAGAAATACGTGTATGAAGTTGTTTCAGGCAATGAAGAAGAAGACAATGATTAGCTACAGAAACAACTCTCTTTGGAGACAAGGGGAAAAAGAATTATCTAGAAGTGTGCTTAGTGTCTTCATGTAATAGTAAGTGTCACATTAAGTAATAGTACTAGCATATGAATAATAGTAAGTGTCACTAATGTGTATGGTAAGTGACACCAAATATCTAAGGAATATTCCTTAGAGCTACTACTATACATAAGAGGCTTGGGCATGTTCACAACCAAGCTAAGTCCAGTGTTTTTGTATCCTATCAGTTGTAATCGAGTCCTCTATCAATAAAAGCTTCCCCTTCTCTCAATACTCTTCTTACTCTTAACAACATAGTTCCTGCATACACTAAACAAGATCCTACCCAAACCTCCTAAGTGGTTGTACCTACTATGTGCTTGTAAACGAAAAAGAATTATCTAGAAGTTTGCTTAGTGTCTTCATGTAATAGTAAGCGTCACATTAAGTAATAGTACTAGCATATGCATAATAGTAAGTGTCACTAATGTGTTCAGTAAGTGACACCAAATATCTAAGGAATATTCTACATTGACTCCCATACATTACAACTCAAGAAGTTTCATAACATCGTACAATAGTATGGGATCATGTTATCAGAGAAAAAGATGGCTATTGGTTGGTCAAAACTTCTTCATCGAGATGGACATGTCTTCCTTCCCTAAGATGATCGAGTTTAAGAAGAAGATTCTACCACAGGCACAGCTACTCAGATGGTTAAGCTGGTTCTCACCATGGAAGTTCGGTGTCAAGCTTATCAAAGGGAAAGATAACTTCCTTCCAGACTTTCTCTCCAGGACATAGAAGAAAATCTCAACAATCATCCCGATGATATACATGCTCAATCCAGAAGGTCCTACTGAAGAGTCCCTAAGGAAGAAGTTTTCAAAATAGTTCTGATCTACAGAGGAGTTGAAACCCTCCTTGATTTTCTAAAGCTGTATGTTCACAGGTATGGTCTAGATCAAGGTTCTCTACTAGGCCTACCCTATCACCCGATATATCCATTCCTCACTACCATGAATTTAAACCCGGATCATTATGGCACATACCCGAAGGAAACATACTTTATGCTTTGGTATTTAACAGATTTCTACACCATTTGAGTCATCGTTCATAAAAGTGAACTGCTACAGTATCTAGAAAAGTGCAACATGACAAGGGGGAAGCCACATTACAAGATTCTCTACAAGTGGCTTACACTGTTTTCATGATGTAACATGGTGGCAAGAGAATGTGAGAGCAGGAGAAGGAATGGACATCTTGGTCACATTCAGAATAATTACCACTCAAGTTCAACAAGATGGTGGTGTCACTGTTTAGAAGAATTATGAGGCGAAGATAAGGACAAGCTACAATGATGATGCTTTTGAAGGTTCCAGATTCCACCAGAGAGCAAGCATTATGACGAGACTCAATCGAATTGAAGAAAGCATTATTGATGAAAGACTTTTTTGTCCATATACGAAAGCTGGCATAACAGGGAAGCATATTCCGCAGAATTGGTGGAAGAAATGAAGAAAGCACTCATGAGCTTTCATTTTCAGTACACGTGGCCCCAAACAAGACCTGACCATCCAATATATCGAGTTCACGGGTAGAAATTCAAAATGAGAAGATATATTCCAGGTCACAAGAAATACGTGTATGAAGTTGTTTCAGGCAGTGAAGAAGAAGACAATGATTAGCTGCAGAAACAACTCTCTTTGGAGATAGGGGGAAAAAGAATTATCTAGAAGTGTGCTTAGTGTCTTCATGTAATAGTAAATGTCACATTAAGTAATAGTACTAGCATATGCATAATAGTAAGTGTCACTAATGTGTATAGTAAGTGATACCAAATATCTTAGTAATATTCTTTGAGATATTCTTTAGAGCTATTATAAATAAGAGGCTTGGGCATGGTTCACAACCAAGCTAAGTCGAGTGTTTTTGTATCCTATCAATTGTAATCGAGTCCTCTATCAATAAAAGCTTCCCTTTCTCTCAATACTCTTCTTCGGCCGTCCTCATCACAAAACCCACAGAATCTCAGTTTTCCACCAGAAGACTTTGAGCAGGATAATGCCAAGCATTCTTGATGCTTTGGTACTTAGAACATCTCTACACCATTGGAGTCATCATTCATAAAAGAGAACTGCTACAATATCTAGCAAAGTGCATCATGACAAGGAGGAAACCACATTACAAGATTCTCTACAAGTTGTTAATACTGTTTCACGATGTAACATGGTGGCAAGAGAATTTGAGAGCTAAAGACGGAATGGACATCTTGGTCACATTCAGAATAATTTCCATTCAAGTTCAACAAGATGGTGGTGTCACTGTTCAGAAGAATTATGAGGCAAAGATAAGGACAAGCTACAATGATGATGCTTTTGTAGGTTCCAGATTCCACCAGAGAACAAGCATTATGACGAAACTCAATGGAATTGAAGAAAGCATTATTGATGAAATAATTTTTTATCCACATACGACAAGCTGGCGTAACAGGGAAGCATATCCCGCAAAATTTTGTGGAAAAAATCAAGCAAGCACTCATGAGCTTTCACTTTCAGTACACGTGGCTCAAAACAAGACCTGACCATCTAATATATCAAGTTCACAGGAATAAATTCAAAATGAGAAGATATATTCCTGGTCACAAGAAATATGTGTATGAAGTTGTTTCAGGCAGTGAAGAAGAAGACAATGATTAGCTGCAGAAACAACTCTCTTTGGAGACAAGGGGAAAAAGAATTATCTAGAAGTGTGCTTAGTGTCTTCATGTAATAGTAAGTGTCACATTAAGTAGTAGTACTAGCATATGAATAATAGTACGTGTAAGAGGCTTAAACATAGTTCACAACCAAACTAAGTCGAGTGTTTTTGTATCCTATCAATTGTAATCAAGTCCTCTATCAATAAAAGCTTCCTCTTCTCTCAATACTCTTCTTACTCTTACAAAATAGTTCACAAAACTCCTAAATAGTTGTACCTGCATGTGCTTGTAAACGTGTAACTCTTATTACCTATTTGAATTTTACCATTGTGCCTGGCGTTACAAATCATGCTATTCAATCCAAACTATTGATTGTAATATTTCAAATTTTTTAGAGTAGAAGTCGATTCAGAGTTTAGAAGGTGAACAGAAACTATGCAGTACGCACTCATTCTTGCTCCACAGACGCATTATGCACCATGTGTCTGATGGGCATTAAGAATGTACACTAGGAAACGTACAGCAAAATAGGCATCATCAAGATGTATTGATTGATATAGTTTTATGAATGATTTTGGACCTGCACAGCCTAATAGGCATCTTCAGAGCACTATGTTACATAACCGATACCCTGTAACAAAACACTACTAGTCTATGATATATCCTTCCAATTCTCCAGACCCAGTGACTAATATTTACCGCCACTAGACAAGAACATTGTCACGGTTTTGCTTCCAAAGATTGTGAGAAATTTCTACATTTTCCCTGCAGCCACGTCAATCGCACATATGAACTCTTCAGGGAGAGAAACATCTCCCTAAGAGTAGGTTTCTCAAAGAGATCCAATGAAGCATAGTAAAGGCCATCTTCAATACCTTCAATCTCATCCAACGCTTTGATGCAGTTAGTAATCGTGAACCTTTCAACAATCTCAGGCTTCAAACCTGTTCTCAACTTCGAAGACTCGATCATTTCCAATAAAGCCTTTGCCATTTCACTCCCTAGTTCTTGATTACAATTGCTTAGCTCAGATATTGGGACTGACTCAGATGGACGTTTTCTTTTTTTATCGGTCAGATTCTTCCTAATATTTTGGGGTGAAGATCCATCCCCCTGCACAGATTTTGACAATGGAGGAACTTTCGGACTTGGATTACCACCTAGGTATAACTGATCAGTGAAGGCAGGCTTGTCTAATCCTTCATAGTGACTTGACTGTGCATATTTTCCGTCGACGCCTGAATCTGCAAATATTGCACATAGCTGTTCATAAATAGGACACTCCTTGGTCTTTACAGGTTCGATTTTGGATTGTGCATGTACCTACATGCATGTGGCATATTAGTGAGTTCTGTCAACATCATGACAGACACAAACCCTTAGTGAATTAACAGGTGACTAAGCAAGGATTTGTGAAAACTGTAACCATACAACAATAACATGAAGATGCATTTAATATTAATAAGGTATATTTAAAAACAGACAGGACAAAGAATGATACCCCAATATCTTCCCAAAGATCAAACCCAACATAACAAGGATCTTGAACGGCATCATTTTGGCTGTAAACTGATTGCAGATTGTAATAACGAGTCCGGAGGACATCCAGATGCTTTCTTAATTGATTGTTATTGAAACTGAGGTTTGTATATCCATTGAATTTCTCGCGGATTAGATTCCACGTTTTCTTGTCGAAAACATTATTCGGCCTGTTACCCTGCTGAATCTGATCCACAACTATGTCTGCAAAAACCCTATCAAGATCTGCAGTCCATCTAGTCCTCGAACGCTCTTGTTTGGGCTGCTTATGGTCATTAGATTCAATCTCCATCTATCATAGGCAATTGATATGCTTAAAAAGAAATTACATTAAAAAGCTGCAGCTTAACTCCATGGAAATTTCGAGTAGTCAAGTTTCAGCTAGAGTTGCAATAGGTAGCTGCAGTGGACAACTAACCTTAACCTGACCGTCACCCCAAAATTTGCATATCCGGCTAAAATGTTGGCTCTGCTCCTCTGCAAGTGTGTGCCACATCACTGAGCACATTTTAGTACAAAGTTTATAGTCTTCAGTTGGTTTCTTGTTACAACACATTAAAATCAAACATGCCTACTCATACTACAAATCAAATCATTCACCCACAAATGATAAAGGATGGAAAAAATACATCATTCTGCCACCTCAAATCCACACACAAACCCTGAAACTGAAAGATTTCCTTTACGATACTTCATATGGTAGTGTATTGTGCAAAGTGTGAACTCATAATCAGCAGGCAAAGATTAACTACAGTAATCACATATCAACAACAAGTGATGCTGGAGAACAATTTTACCAATAAATGTTATGTAAACAACAAGACTAAGTTAAAAAAAAAAAAAAAAAGGAGGGGAAGGGCCCTCTAAAGGAACAGAACATGAAAACACCCTGAGTGACTACACTCCACATTAACACTCCTGAAAACTAAACAGAGAGTAACTGATTGACTTGCCTAGCTAAAGAACGGTGATTTCCTCCTATAGTCACCAATCATTAACTCAATTCTCTTTTCCCTAATTTTCTAATTCGCAAAAGATAAACTTTTCTACAATCACTACTGCCTATGAATATGGTCATAATTTATGCTCTAATAATGATTTCCTTGTAAAAACAGCAATGTCAGTCAAAGCGCAACAACAAAGGGGCTATCTAAACCTATCTGAAAATCAATTGGAATTAACACGTTACTAGTATAACCAAAATTATCCATTTCACTCTTTCTCTTCTCTTCATTCCGTGCAAACACAATCAATTCGATGAATGAGGAACAAGGAAATGCCGAGTTTCCTGAAACATTTGGAAACTAAGGTTTCATTAAAATTGCTATACTCCGTTTCGAAAAAATTAAAATTGCAATACTTATGGTAAATGGAAATCAAATTTTCTACCAGGCAATCAAAATCAGAAATGAAGGACAGAATTTACAGTCAATCAAATATCAATCAATGCCTTTCTTTAAAGAACTAATAATAAGATAAGAAGAGGGAAAAAACAGTCTCGCTAATGTAAGAGCATGTACCTGATCGATATAGCAGCAATTTTCACGATGAGCTGAAATTCAGAGATAGAAAAAACAGCTCAATTAACAGAAATTGGTGCTACTCATTCTAGGTTTAGATCAATACATCTTCATCAATTCATCATCACTGTAAAACAATTAAAGATGTGTAATGTTTCAGATATCGTCATAAAAGCCTACATTAGTGGGCCTTATGGGATTTCTAAAGCCCATAATCATTGAGTCCACAAACTAATGGAGACAAAAAAGACCAATTGTTGAATACTAAAAGCACGCATTCATTCTACCCATTTTACCGTAAATAACGAAAAGAAATCTAAGACCATGTTCTCTTCGTCTACAAACTCAATCATTTAATTAAGATCCATTTAATCCAGCTCTGTTTAGTATAGTTTATAATATAAATTGAATCAGTTAAGTTCAATTCATTGCAGACAAAGAGAACATAACCTAATACACCATACCTAATTGTTTTTAACCGGGTATTGACATACCATGGGACTTCTTCCCAATGCACTAATTCATGTTGGGAATCTCGAGATAGAGGTTTAATGTATAAAGGGTATCATCTAAGCTTTAAAACATATTAGAAGGTGAGAGAGTTATCATTTATTCTCTATGGATGTTGGTTATTCACTTATTCTGAAAAGTCATCCACCATCCCACCACCAAAGTCAAGTTTCCATGCAACTGCATTTGCTGGTTAATTATTTGTGTAAGCTCCTAACTTCTCGTTGTGGTATCGAGATTAGAACTTATGTACCTGGCTGACATTGGAAAAGACCTATTTGTGGGCAATATAAGATGGGGGAATAAACTGACACGGCCATGACAAAGTACGTGGAAGCCAGGCTGGGACTAGGTTAGTTGCAGGTAGGGAGTAGGGTCCAACAAGTAGACCAACAACTACCTGGATCAAATCTGATTCCAAGTGAGTTGGGCTCCAATACTTAGTGTCTGTGGCTACATAACTAGGAGTTGACAAACTTCGATATCAATCAGTCAAGTTCACAAATCACAAACATAGGATTAGGAAAAGGGAAGAAGTTGGTTGGTTCCAATTCCGATGGTGCGTTACTGGTAAGTAAAGCAAGGCAAAGTGGGTTTAGTTGTTTACAATATTATTGCGCACTATATATAATTAATTACACACTAGGATTGACTATAAAGATGGGGAGGATATCTGATCGGTACCTATATTGACACTTTTATATGAAAAGGTCTTCATATTCGTTCAACTTAAAAATAGTGAGTTTAATTTTCAGGGTAAAAATTCAACTAAGTTGTATATATCTTTATTGTAGTTGAACTTATTTTGATTAGATTTACTTATACTAAACTTCTGTTTGCAAATGCTTAAAAGAGGCATACAGTACAGCAGCTAGGCAGACAAAAAGAAAAAAGGTAGGTGGAAGGAGAAGAAAGGAGCAGACCGACTAAATCAAACCGGACCAGCATACTAACTCTGAACAGCAAGAAAACACGATAAGTTTGACCAGGTTGTTTCATTATCAAAACCAATTCCTAAACTGGACTGTATAAACTTAATCGACAGAGACAACATTACAAGTAGAAGGTATAGCAGTCAAACATACACACAGACCCATCACAACGAAGATTGAACACAATCATGAACACATGCTTGCAGCAAAAGGAAGAACAACAAGAATACGAACGAACTGAAACAACGAATAGACCGAAAGACTCCAAAAATACAAAAATCAGCATATCAGAGCCTGGAGAAACCGACACAGGGCCACCCTAAATCGAAAGGGAAATAGGAATTCGATTCCAACGACAGAATTGACTGAACAACATACCAAAACAAGATTTTTACACAGTAAACACAATAGGCAGACTGACTGGGTTCGACTTCAAAGGACCAGAGCAAGATCGAACTCAACCCATAAACCCAGCAGGAACAAACAACCTCGTAGTACAGGCATCAGCAAATAGAATAGAAAAAATCGACAATCAACAAGGGATTCAATTCGAAAACCAACACGAATCAGATTCAATAACAAAATACCCAATCCCGAAATTGAATTACAAGAGAAGCAAACACGTACCTGATGAATTGGAGTCGAAGCGGAGTTGGGCCGGGAGGAAGAAGAAGACCCGTCGATAGAGATGCTCCGATCTCAGGGAGAAGGGTCGAGGTCGACAAAGGCGTGGGTGCGGGATCGACGCGCTTCCGATCGAGGCTGCCAAGATGGTTCGACGGCGATGAGGGAGGGGTCGCGACTATGGTGGTCACATTGGGAGGAGGTGGCGAGACGGATCGGTGGTGACTGGTGATGATGAAGAGTGAGGGCGATGTAGAGGTCGATGGTGGAGAGGTGCAGTGCACGGAGGGTGGTCGACGGAGTGGTGGACTACTGTGGTGGAGGAAGGCGATAATGGTGGTGGAAGAAATCGAAGAAGGAGATGGTATGTGTAAGCTAGGTTTAGCAAAATGTAGATGCTTTAGCACGTAGATGCTTGTAGATGGTTATGTATTTTTTATTCAACCAAAGTTAATTGACTAGCTCCCCAGACAAATTAACTTTTTCAGAACCTACATATTTAAATAATAAGTTTTTTTATTAAAAAAGCAAAATCGTAATAGGGCTGGGATAGGACAGGATTTTTGAGTTTACGGTAATTTGGGATCGTGACCAATCCCATCTTAAATAAAGTTGGAATTTTTTCGAGATTGAGACTTTAAGATATGAGCGGGATTGGACGAGATTTCAAGATATAAATATATATATCTATAGATTTTTTTATAACACGCTCAATAATTTTGAACAACAATTTATACATATTTTAACAAAAAAAATTAGTTCACGTTGAACATAATCACATAATCTTACTTTGTATGCATTAAAAAACAACTTGCACCTATGAATTTATTTACCACTAAATTTTCAGTTAGCTTTTCAGTTTCATGAGCTTTTTCTAATAAAAAAAACTCGATACGTAAACGTACAATTTTTCAAACAAGCTAGCTGGTTTGAAAATCTAATCAAACTTATTGTAAAACGACTACCTAACCAGCTACCAGCTAATTATTCAGCTATCAACGACCTTTTTAGCTATTAGCTACATTTTCAACTAGTTTTATTAACGACTGTATCTCTAAAACAATCCTAATAAAACACAGCCAGGTAGTTTTTACTACCAAACATGGATATTTATTACACAAAATTAGAAGTTACACGCAATAGAGAAAAAAAAAAAAAAGGAATTAAATGACTGATTGTTGTAGAATTTGAGTGATCTTTTTCAATTGAGATTGAGATTTTTATGTACAAAATGTTTAATTTGAGTAGGATAATGGCCGCTCCACAGCGTTATAACAAACCGGGCAAAAAAGATAACGCTCATTTTTATTGACATGTAACTTACCAACTGGTCTATTACTACCATTTATCACTAAATATTTGCGAAACCATTCTGAATTAACAAACCTATTAATGTTCTTAGAGTCTTTTTTAACACAACAAATTGTTGTCTCACCCTTACAAGTGCACTTTACTTTATGGTGAATGAAAGTTTTAGGTATCATGTTGTTTCTTAGTCTTGGCATCCTGTTGTCTCTTAGTCTTTCTATGTGTAAAACATAACAAATTCAACAACACTAATTATCAGGCTGGAAATTACAACTTCAAACTGCTTTTAAGGAAATATAAATCAACATGGACCATGAAAAGAACAATGCACACCATGTTAGATGATATCCTCACTCAAGTTGAGTTATTGAAGTCTAGAGCTCACCAAGCCCAAGTGCCCAACGTTTACGAAGACAAAGAATCACCGGGAATAAAGAGCGGCATAAAATGCACGCAGGCGTGAAAATTATCGTGCGAGGAGATCTATCACCAACAATGAACACCAACTTACACATCAATCAGCTATATCATCGACATCCACAACTTCCACTGGTCAGAATAAAGCAACCAACCCGCTTTTTAAACTTCCGTTTTAAAAATTTACCACTCTCAATCCTTCTCACTGTATCAATATCATTGTTTCTTTATGTAGGCACCTCACATGCAATAGAAATGGGGAAGGAAAAGTTGGGAATTTTCATATCAAAACATTGCATCATTGCCCTTTTGATGTAGGAAGACGCCCGACCAATCAACATGAAACATCAACTTCACATGCTCACGACTCTAACTCGACTGGTATAAGTTTTTTGTTTTTTACTGTGTCACTATATTTGAATATATTATTGGACTACTACTTTTTATTCGGTGGTACATCTGCAGAATATATGCACCTTTCAACAAATTAATGAGGAATGTAATGAGTCTGATGATGTTTAAAAACAGCTCTGCCAAATAGCCAACCAAATTTTCGATGTAAACCACAACATCAAAATAGGTATGGGTATATAATCCTCCATCTCGTACTGAACTTTCCATTTTATCATTTTCATTATCCCAATTAAAGCTTTCCATTTTTAACCCAACTTTAACATTAAAATATTCATACAACAGCTCAATATTACATCTCATGTCACTCAGTTATAAACAAAATTATTATTCTCTTATTATTTTTTTAACCCAAAAGTATTAGGAAAGTTTAGGACGGAATTTACTACTATGTTTTAATTACTACAAGATAACCAAGAGAATAGTGATACATCTGCTCTATGTTTACAACTACATTTATCATATATGGATGGAAATAGTGATACATCTGCTTGATCATAAGATGAAGATGTTAATACTGACACTGATGACTTACGTCATAGAGATTGCACGGCTCTGCACAAAATAGCAAGAGATTGCACTTGAATCAACCATCTATTTGTCAAGCTTTGTTATTTGACAGTGAGAATAAAAGTTCCTGCTGCAAGAAAGAAAAACTTAGAATGCATGCACACCCGATTCCTAATGAATTACGTGATCTTTTCACCGGACAAACTCCTCAAGTGAGGTCATTTAGAAAACGTATATGTGGTTACATCCACGCGTTCTCCTTCAGATTAACAGCATTACACTAGACGTAAACTTTTCAAATGCACCAGGCGCGCGTTCCAACTTTTAGGGCACATAGTGAGATTTATCACAAGATTGAATCATTATTACCCGCACTTGGCGAAAGGCCACGATACCTTCAGATGTTTATATATGACACTATTCATGAGCTGGATAATCGCTTGCGGGAACGTAATGAGTTGGATAGAGGACTAATCGCAAGAAATTAAAACAATTCTAGATGCACACAACCCATTTATGAGGAACTTACGTCAACTTGCTCAGCGCTCGGATCTTAATAATTGCCAACTTCGAATCAAAGTGAGGCCAGTAAGTGGCAGACGATATGTCATTCCAACGGATTCACAAGTGCCAACAGTAATATGTAAGTTAACAGAGAGTGTGTGTCTTTTGTCAAAGGAATCAAACAATTGAACTCAATCTTTCTGGCACAGACTATAGAATAATATCGTAAGCTTCAAATTCAAGTTACGCCATTAAAACTGCAACTCCAAGAACAAGCTTCTTTGTTGTATTGGTGGGCGATTTCTGTTTCTTGGTGCTGGATTTGAGTGTTTTGGGAACAATGGATGTATGTGATTTATGGTTTTATTTGTATTGCAGCTCTTTTTGGTGTTTGTTTCAGTTTTAGCTTAGTTAAGGAGTGAAAAGGTGGAAGCTCTAGCTAGAAATATGTGTTTTTTTTTGCGTATTTTGTTTAATTGGATTTGTTGGGTTATTGAAAGCATTATCAATTGATTTTTCTTAAGCATTAGTAATCAGTTAAAAAGTTGGAAACTTTAGCCAAATTTTTGTGGCTTTTTGTGTTTTGTTTACTTCGATTTGTTGAGTTATTGAAGAATTAGCAGAATTGGTTCTTGATTTTTCTTAAGAAGTTGGAAACTTCGAGCTTTTTTGAGCTAGAAATTTGTCTTGTTTGGCCTCTAATCTGATTATTGTTCCTTGAAGGAGGAATTAGAGGAGATGGTTTTTTGATTTTTTTAGCTTGGGAAGTTTAGCCCTTGTTATCTGATTTGGATCAGATTGTACCAGAAACTTGTCTTTTATTTTTCTGCTCTTCTTTATTTAGGAGTAACACGACATGTCTACTACCTCTCGAAGTGCTACTGATCAAACTGCGGAACAACCTCCTAATGTTCCACCACCACCAACAGTGCCAAGACCTAGTACTAAACGCTTGAGGTCAATTGTGTGGGAACACTTTGTGAAGGTCACGGATGGTAGTGGGGTTATAACAAATGCACAATGTAATCATTGCAAGAAGTTGTTTAATTGGGATAATAGTTGTGGAACTAGCACGCTAAAGAACCATATTAGTGGTCCATGTACATTATTTAAACTCCCGAGTGCTTCCAACATTCCTTATAGGAGCCATAGAGTAGAGTTCAGATTTGACTAGTTGAAGAGTAGAACAGATTTGGCAATTGCGGTGATCAAGCATAATTATCCTTTTAATACTGGAGAGCATGAGTTCATTGAGCGTTTTTGCATGGGGCTTAATCCAAACTTCAAGTTACCATCAAAAAATACCATCAAAGTGGATGTATTGTGTGTTTTCTTGGAGGAAAAGGAGAAGGTCATTCTATGTTGGAAAATTTGTGTTCTAAGATTGCTTTGACTACTGATATTTGAACTTCAGATCATTCCAATAAGGCATATTGTTGTCTCACTGCCCATTTCATAGATGGTGATTGGGTGTTGCATAAGAAGATCCTTGCATTTAAGTTTCTCGACTACCCTCATGATGGTTAGAAAATCTTCAGCTTTATTAGAGATGAGATGCTAGAGTGGAACATTGATGGGAAGATTAGCTCGGTTGTTGTGGACAATGCGAGTGCTAATTACTCTATGATAACCAAGCTGAAAGAATGGTATCTGGAGCATTCCACCCTTCCATTTGAAGGAGATCTTATGCATGTACGCTGTAGTGCCCATATCTTGAACCTGGTTGTATAGGAAGGTTCAGTTGTGCTAAGGGAGCTCATTGATGATATGCGCATGAGTGTCAGATATTTGGAGCGAGCTCCATTGGCTATGAGTAATTTGACATGGCAAGGACTCATTGTGGGCTCCATAGCTTGAGATCGGTGGCTATAGATATGCCTACACGATGGAACTCAACTTTTGAGTTATTGGAGACAGTTCTACCTCTGAGAGCTGCATTTGTTCGTTTGTACCAGTTGGATACTAGTTATCGTTGGCTACCATCTTCAGATTCATGGAATCTTGCTATACTCGTAGTTGAATATCTGAGAACATTTACTCGTGCCACTAAGCACTTTAGTGGAAGTAAATATCCAACTTATAACATTTTCTTTCCGGATATGAGTGACATTAAGCTCAAACTGATGGAGTGGGTAGGTGATAACAATGATGACGTATCTCAGATGGCGATTAAGATGAAGGACAAGTTCAACAAGTACTGGGATGATTGCAACTTTGTTTTAGCAATTGCAGTCGTCTTTGATCCTAGGTACAAGATGTATATTGTGACGTACTTCTACTCGAAGATATATGGTAATGATCAGGCTCTTACATAGTTAGAGTTGGGGAGATGATCGAGAGGCTATACTTGCAATATGGTGGGTAAGTTAACACATCGAGCACTAATAATGTTGATCCAAGTCCTGGTGAATCAAATAATATTTTGAGGTTTAGCCAATGGTATGCAGATTCTCAAACTTCTGTTGCATCTCCAAGGTCAGAATTGGATGTGTACTTGAATGAGCCTTTACATCCAAATGGTGAACTGGATGTATTAAACTGGTGGGAGGTAATCAATGCTTGGTTTTCTGTCTTGGCGAAGATTGCACGTGATATCTTGGCCATTCCAGCAACAATTGTTGCGTCTGGGTTTGCATTTAGTGTTGGTGGTCGTGTCATTGATGAACTAAATTCGAGATTGAGTGCTACATCTGTAGAGACTTTAATATGTGCTAATGATTGGATTCCTCCAATCAAGCATGAAAGTAATTATTGTCAAGAAAATTATTTGATATGCTTGTGTTTAGATTATTATCAAATATCAAGTGAGCTACATTGGTTAACTACATACTAATGATTAGAGCATCGGGAGTGCGCGGAGCATGTGTTGCCCATATTACCGGATGAGGAAGTGTTTGAAGGACTTGGACTTGGAGAAGATATGCTTGGAGATATAGACGGTTAGATGCTCTTATTGGTAAGTTTATCGACCTTTTAGAAATTCTTTTACGAAAGTATCTTGTTCATGTTGCAATTCTTTCTTAGTTGAATATTGAATTGTTATTGCAAGATTGATTGTGATTAGCTAAGAGTAGATCTATGAATGAATTTGGGATCTGTTGCACATGATCAATTGCTGGTTTGGATATTGAAATTGTTATTTGCAAGATTGTTTATTTTATTTATTTATGAATAGGTGTGTATTTATTTTTGGTCGATGATGAACTAATATTTGGCATAATTTCAGGTGGAGAAATTAAGGTGAAGTGGAGCGATAAATGGAGCATCATTTTGATTTAGACCAACCACTCGTGTTAGGTTGTGTTTTTCTTAGAATTTATGAATGTTGACTCGTTATGAGGATTTAAATGATGTAAATGACATCTACTATTGTACCGTTTGATGCGGTTTAATGCATCTACTTTACTCTTCAATCGATATCCAATCACATTAAATACAATGTTTTTTAAGTCACGAAAAAGAATGTGGAACCTCACCAATCCACGTGCGTTCGTTTGGATTTTTTCATTATTTTTTCCTATATTACATTTTTTATGTATTATTGTATTTTTTATGAAAAATAATTTTTAAATAATTTTTCGGGCCTAAAAAATTAAATTCGAATTTAAAATCAGATTTATCGGCCCGAAGTATGTGCCCATATAAATTTTCGTTCTAAATGAATGTTTGAAAGTGCGTATATGAATATTTGAAATTTTTGTGTTCGAAAAATAGAATGTTCAAATTTAAAGAAAAAAATAGTTTTTAATCATAACAGTAATCGAAAATCGAACACGTTATGATTATAACTGGTCGTTTGCTGAACGGGTTACGATTAAAATTATAGTTAATAATTATTTAAGAAAAGTAAATAGTTATTATGATTATGACTATGACTATGGCAGAGACATAGTTATGATCCTCTACAATATCGATATTGACTTTCATCCTTCTGGTACATAAGTATGGGATACACAAAGCACAACAATTCATGGTCGTAAAGTAACATGTTGTGACTTTTATTCATACATATTACATGTACATATAATTCTTTTATTCTTTATCATTCATCTTATTTGTAAATCTTCCAAGTAATCCACTTTGATCAATTTGAAATCTAGAATTTTATTAGAACGGATAATTGAGTTCTCCTTATAATAATCCTATATTAAATTCCTATAACACTACAAGAAAACAACGTTTTAGTAACGGAATTTCTAACGAAAATTGAGGTTTCTAACGGAATTTGTAACAGAAAAAAAATCGTGACAAACAGGTCGTCAGAAACAATTTCTAACGAAATGAAGGATTCCGTTAGAAATTACGGTTCCGGTTCAAACCAGAACCGGCCAGAGTTTCTAACGGAATTTTTTCATTCCGTTGCATTCCGTTACAAAATTTCTAACGGAATTGCTGCATTCCTTTACAAAATTTTATAACGGAATTGCTACATTCCGTTAGAAATTTTGTAACGGAATGTACAATTCCGTTACAATATTTCTAACGGAATGAAGCGATTCCGTAACAAAATTTCTAACGGAATTGCTTCATTCCGTTAGAAATTGTGTATTTTTAAAAAAAATTAATTTGCAAATATATATTTTTTATTACAAATATAATTTATATATACGGAAATTTAAAAACACACAATTTTAATGGCACGAATATAATTATAATTTATATATATATCGTATAAAATTATCCATACATCAAAA
>JAYMSP010003192.1:0-20716 GCA_036897095.1 Plantago elongata
TGTAGAAAGTGCATTAGATGCACGCAGTTTCAAAGTTAATTTCCAATAAAAAGGATTTAGATAGTTATAGCTACATTATAATTGCCTATACATATTACGATACATGATGAAAAACTATGATCCAATCTAAATGTAATAAAGTTAGAAAAATTGCATGTATAATGACTATTATTAATTAAGAAAAATTGCATGTATAATGACTATTATTAATTAAAAAATAAAAATTTATAAAAATTTGTGAGAGTTCATGATTTATGAGAGTCCTTCATTATTGTTATTAATTGCATGGTGTTGTATGTAAATTGTGGATTTTTATGTGTTTCGTGTATTTTCACAAATTATAAATTATTGTATAATAATTGTACAGCGAATTTTTTTATAAAGTTGCGAAAATATAAAAATGTACAATTAGTATACAACAGTAGAGGACTCGTAGAACTCTCACAAACTATGAACTCTCAGAAAAGTTTCTCACAAAAGTTTGGTGTGTCGATCATGATAAAATTACTTCGTAGTAACTGAATGGACCCTCACTATCCATTGTATGAAATTATACGAGGGGACAAATATTTATACTTGTATGTATTGCGAATTAACGGGATAAAGGTTTTCCATATTATATGAACTTTGGTCGAAGTTATCGAATTAACTGATTAACTTGTGATTGATAACATCACGTATACAGACAGGTGACGGGTGCTTGGAAAACGCATATGTCGTTGTACTCTAACTATTTTGAAACACATTGTTGCGTAATCTTCCCTGAACCAACACGAACAATCAACAATGATCGACCAACTCAACTCAAGAACAATCAAACGAAGAACACTATTGAAAACAAACAACAAATAAAAATGATTTATGTGTTTCGATAAATGCCTATATCCATGAGAGTAAGCACATAGATATTATTGATCGTAAGCGTTACAAGATCATACAACGAATCTTCGCAAGCAAAAATTTGTAGATTTCGTCAATCTAAACTCTAGAAGCCTAACTTCTCTTCAATATCAAATTGATGAAGGAAGGTAATTGTTTCCATAGAATATGGAATGATAATTCTAATCTAGTAAGTATAGAAAGACTAGCTACAAACAATCAATATATATATACATACAAATCAAATGCTAGGAAAACGAATTGGGCGATTAAGATGTAATCGTTGTTGTGCCAAAAACATAACAACTAACCTTGCCCCCAAATTTCCATATTCAATCTTAGTCCTCCGATCATAACATAATTTATCTGAGTCGTTCCTTTCTTAACTCCTTGATTGAGCTATAATATATCACAAATCTCCACTTTAGCTCAATTACTTCTCTGATATACTGCAAATGTCACTCTCATAAGGTTGTAGCACTCCCGTATGCACTTTCATCAATAATGAGCACAAACAGAACTTAGCCACATGTAAAGATTTCATCAAGATATCTTCCATGGTCCCAGAAGTTTATTTTCTCCACTTTGATGCTTCCTCCATTTATCACATCTCTGATGTATACACTTGATGTTTAGCTAACTACAATGCACTTTGATTGTCCCATTAGACACTAACAGGTCTCTGATTGGTTCACAACTCGTTATGCAGTCCTTTCAACAATAATACTTCATTTACTACTTCTGTTAATTAATGCAATAAACTTAGCTTCTTTAGTTGAGAGGGCAACAACTAGTTGTTGGGAACTCTTCAAGCTGATTTTAGTTCCATATAGTGTAAACACATAAAAAGTGTTAAACTTTCTTATATCAAGATTAGGTGCAGCGCGTAAACAACAGATCTTGGTTAGAAAGGAAGAAAAGATTTCAGGAATAATAAAAAGAGATAGCTGCCTCTCCTGTACTTTATGCATAACCCAGACTTATAGCTCAATACACCAACAACTTTGAATACAATCCATGATATAGTTTTCCCTTGATAAACCTCATTAAACCGTTTATAGTCTCTCGGTGAGCATAATTAAGATTGCTCATATAACTGCTTAAAACACTCATGAAATAAACTAAGTCCGGCCTACAACACACCTTATCCTCTCCAAGATAGTCCTATTATATATCTATGCTACAACATTTTGTTGTGGAGTTCCTGGTATTGTTTTATGCTTTATGATGCCCTTCGATCTGCATAAATCATTGAATCCCTCTAATAGATATTCCAGCCCATGCCAGTCTTGAGATACCTTATCTTCTTTCTAGTTTGATTCTCAACTTCAACTAGCCAATCTCTGAAATTGGAGAATGCTTCATTTATGAATTTAACACCATAAGCAATTCATTTATTGAGTAATCATCAATCACATACATATAGTTCTTTCCACCATTCAACGTCTTAGTCCTAGCAGGCCCCCACAAGTCCGGATGATGTATATAATCTAGTGCTTTGTTTCCCAATTTCATAATTTACTTATTGAGATTTACCTAGCATACAATTATAATTGAAGCTTAGTTTAATGACCTGATCACCACCTATAAAATCTTACTTAATAGCTCTTTTTGTCACACACACACACACACACACACACACACACACATATATATGAGCTAACCTCTCATGCCACAATTGTGCCTTCATCATCGCTTGAGACATTAGAGACTATACCAGAACATGCAAACACCACTTCTACTTGCATGATATACTGAGCATTAATTAGATTTGCCTTGATAATTGGTGTATCGCTTTGCATTATTTGCGTAACACCATTCTCATAACTATACATGTATCCCATTTTATCAAGTGTTCCTAGGTATATCAAGTTTATGTTTAAAGAAGGTATGCATCTTACATTGGTGAGAATCCCGATAACGCCATCATACATTTTTTAATCATATATTCTCATATCCTTAACATCAGATGCATAATCATCACCAATTAGTACATTTCCTCTATTTTCATATCTGAAATTCTCAAATCATTGTTTTTTCTTGAAACGGCTATAGGGTGACTCGAACCCCGACCTATTGGTTAGAGGTGAAGCGTCTTACCAAATGAGTTGTGCTTCATTGTCATTCTCAAACCATTGTTAAATAGGGCACATATGATAAGAGTACCCTGAATCTAATATCAAATGCATATCACATTTAGATTCATTGATAGAGAAAACCTTTGCATCATACTAATCATCTGATGATTATGCAGATTTTGATGTGTTAGCTCCACCTTGTGTTGGTGCTTTTCCTGCTCTCTTTTCTTTCTATAGCAGGAAGCGATTCTTATTCAAGTGATCTGTTTCTTGATGTGAGATCACTTTATCTTGTCAATGTTATCACTTCCACCATTGCCAAAATAATTGTGTTGTTTGAATTCGACATTCACCTTGTTTCTCATAGCTTGGTCTTTATTCCAAGCTTGCTTTAAAGATAGACTTGCAGTTGCAGGATTTGATTGGCGTCCAACATTCTTCTAATCCAATTTGTTTCTCAACCTCTGATGCTTTCAGATCATCTAGTTTTGTTATCACTATAGCATCAATGAAGTGTTCACAAATTTTTGGGAATGAGCTCAACTATATCACAAATTTGTCATCTTCAACTACTTTTACATTAAATGAATCAAGATCCATACACAACTTATTTAATTCATCAAGTTGATCAATGATTGATCTATGAAACTTCATCTTATATGAGAAGAGATTTTGTTTCAAATGCATTTTACTAGCACTAGTGTTTACATGATTAAGAGACTGAAGTTTATCCTAAATATCCTTCGCAATTGTTTCTTTGACAACTTCTCTCAAGGCTTTGTCTCCCAGGGAGAGGATCAAAGTACTCTTTTCCTTTCCCATGATAAGCTTCTTCTCAAACTCATCATCCTCTTTGTCCCCGAGGAAAGCTTGATCTAATCCTTGTAGTAACAACAATGTCTCCATCTTCACTTTCCACTTGTGATTCTCAATCTTCTCCGCATGTTCTCAATTCTAACTCACCATTGTTGATATAACTGTTAAAAGTTCATCCTACATCCTACACACAGGGTCAATTATTGCATAATCTTCAAAATCAACACGAACAACCAATAATGATCAATCAACTTAACTCAAGAATAATCAAACGAAGAACACAATAAAAAAGATTTATGTGGTTTGGCAAAAGCCTACATCCATAGGAGTAAACATAGATATATTATTGATCACAATTGTGTTACAAGATCATACAACGAATCTTCACAAACACAAAGTCGCAGATTTCGTCAATCTAAGCTCAAGAGACCTGGCTTCTCTTCTACATTGAATTGAAGAAGAAAGGTAGCCATTTATGTGGAATTGAAATATGATAATTGTAATCTAGGGAGTATATAAATATTAGAAATAATCAATTTATACAGATCAACTTCCAGGAGAACGAATTGGATGATTAAGATGTAACGTTGATGCGTCATAAGTAGAGCAACTAACTTTGCCTCCCAAATTGTCAAATTCAATCTTAGCCCTGCAATCATAACGGAACTGATCTGAGCCATTCCTATCTTTACTCCTTATTTTAGCTGTAATCTCACACACATGATAATTATGTTGAGTTTTATGGCTGCTACAGTTGTTGTTTCCTTTTTAGTTCTGGAATTATAGTTGTGATGTTAATTTTTTAGATACACAACCTGTGTTTCTAATGTTTCATGAAAATAATATACATTTATCTTCTTAAAAACACATGATGTTATGGTAACTTATCCAACACCATACTCAATTACTGACTTGGTAATGATCAAAATCATATGTCACTTTAATTCTCATTGTTTAACGCTTTGAGGTTTAATCAACTGACTTATAATTATGATTAATTATTAATTTTTTGTGTCTTTATTCTTTGCTATATATGTAGGATTTCTACTTTGGCGTGCAATACTAATATCTTCAATGCTATGCAAGAGATGTTATAGTGAAATGTGCTTTTTTGTACATTTTAACGACTCATTTAGTCCATTAATTTTATCGTATTTTGTTATGTCCTCTATCCTTTTTTTTTTAAAGTGTTTTTTTTTTAGTTCATTGTAACATTTGGGTATTTTGTGTGTTTTTGTTCTTTTTAGGTGTTTAATCGTAGAAGTCAAAGAAATGGAGGACTAAAGTACAAGAAGACATGGAAAAGCTCCTGGAAGCACCATGAGGCCAAGTAGAGGGCCATTACTCCAAGAACCGGTGACATGGAGGTTGGAAAAGGGAGAGAAACGAGTGGGGGAAATGCTGATTTCTCGAATGAAGTGCTCAGGTGAGGCATATATTGACACGCCCCAAAATAAAAAACAATTGACGTGACCGGCTGTCTATCGTGAGATGAATTTTGGCTCACACCAAGACGAAGCCCCAATTTTATAAAACAATTTGAAATAGTGGTACATCAACAAAGCAACTACAACTCACATACAATAAATACAAATTTAAAACCTCGACTAAATACAACATTTTCAAAAAAGTACAAAACTTTCACTAACACTACTAGTTGTCCTAGACTAACTTTCCTCCATTAGCAACCTCCTAAAAAACGTAGTCACTTACTCAACTGGAAAAAAGGTGTAAGAGTGAATCTCAAGCCACTTTTACCGGATCAAGTAGATGTAAAGATACATACATATACACAATAATATTACATCATAGTCAAAATCACTTGCATGGATCATTTGTCAAAACAATACACTTTAAGCTTAATCAAATATACACTATGGTCACACAAAATCGTGGTGTCACATATGTGGGCTTCCACATAACATATCCCATAAACAGATTAGGGGTCCACATACATAACATAAGGGAGTACTCCAAAGCACGACAATTCTATGAAAGCGTCCACACACTTCATAGTCATGTCGATGTGCTTAAACATACACTTCTATACCATGCTTTTAATAAATCACTTTTTATCACACATCACATGTATATTAAATATGCACTTTTGGATTTTACATACTTGCATCTTCGAAGATGAATCGAATCAAACTTAATCTAGTTAAATACCAAAGTCTCTTCTAACTTGCACCTCGAATCATTCAAAAAATACCACTATAATGTAATAACTCAAATTAATATTTTGAATCGTATAGTAATCAAAACACGGATCGATGTATTTAGAAAATAAACCAACCGGTTGTGATATTGTTACAAAACTTTTGGAACATTAGAGCCGCAATTTTTCACTAAGGGATGGAGCAAATTCACTACTTTGGATTTGTCCAAAAGAGAAATAAATACTATCGAGCCAGAAGAAAACTAAAAGAAATTTAAGAAAGAAGAAAAGAGGATCGTATAAACTTGTGGGGAGAAAGGCATTTTTGGTCCCAAAGTTTGGGAGTTTGGCACGCGCTAGACAACGTTTGCTCTCTTCGGAAAATCTAGTCCTATTGTTCATGACGTCCGACAATTTTAGACCTTCGGTCAAAAAATCGACCTTTGACCATGACGTGTCAACCTGGTCAAACTCACTTCTTCCATGTGGACTGACACCTCACCGCCACATATCACTAGAAAAAAAATTAAATAAAAAATAAAAAATTTGAAATTGATGAAAGAATAAAAGAGATATTATAAAATAAAATAAAAAATAATTAAAAGGTTAATTCTTTTTTGTTTATTTTTCTAGTACTATGTGGCGGTGAGGTGTCAGTCCACATGGAAGGAGTGGGTTTGACCAGGTTGATACGTCATGGTCAAAGGTCGATTTTTCGACTGAAGGACTAAAATTGCCAGACGTCATGAACTATAGGACTAGATTTACCCAGAGCAAACGTTGTACTGCGCATGCCAGACCCTCCAAACTTTGAGACGAAAATGCCTTTCTCCCAAACTTGTGCATGCGGCAAAGAAGAAAGTAATTTGGGATTCGATTATGCAGGAAAATATATAAACATGTTTATTAGGTTCCTGGGCTCGAGCCTAATAATGTGAAAATCAATTTAAAAAATATTATCGAACCAAATTCACAATAAAAATAAAATAAAACTATAAACTCGAATTAAAATAAAAAGTGTTGGTTTTTACATGCATCATCAAAGGAGCTCACCGCAATTCCATAAAGTCAAGAGTAGACAGAGAGTCTGGACAACGACGAGGATGAAGCGGGGAAAGGCCCCATAGAGTAGAGAGATAGTAAAAAAAGTATGAAATAGTATAAATAAAGTATTTTATATATTGCATAAAGTATGAGAGTGGTAAGGAATGTGAAAATTGAATTTGAAAGAGGTCTTAAAATGAAATGTTGACTTCAGGATGGATGGAATATACATTAGTAATTCACATAAAAAAAGCAAATAAACTTTACTTTAGATTTCATAATATGTTAAGAATTTTAAATGTGGTCAATATAGTTTTTGCACATTATAACCTTAATAAATATTAGTAGATATTCTTGATGATATATAGCTTGACTCCATTGAAACATTTTGTCCAATACTCTTCTATAAATTCACTAGTACTCAATGATAAAAAAGAAATTAAAGAAAAACTAGGAGGAAGATTTAACTCAAAATAAACATAAAAATTACACACATGCATGATGGGAAAAAACACCATGAACAGCAGTACTACAATGATGGTTATCTGGGTCATGTCAATGTTATTGTTGAATTCGACGCTGACAGAGTCATGTGTTAAGGGATGCATGAAGTACAATTGTGAGGATATAGGTTATTTGGTATGTTGGATATATTGCATGGATTGTTGTAAGAAACATAGTTGTCATCTTCCCCCACCCCACCCCTCTAGTGTCGAAGGTCCGTCAGATGCACACGGTTCGGGGTTCACTCTCGATAGAAAGGATTTAGAAAGTTATAATTAGATTACAACTGCAAATGCAAATAGCATGCATACATGATGAATAATTATGATCCAATCCAAATTAATGTAATAAAATTAAAAAAATTGCCTTGATACCGGTTGTTATTGATGAAATAATGAATGTTGTGTATTCATCAGGATGAAATTTGTGCTTGGGAGTAATGGAATGGATCATCAATGTCCATTATATGAAATGACATGAGGGAAAAAACATCTATACTTTTATGTAAAGAAAATAAAAAATACGAAGATTTTTATATTATATGATGTCCCTTTACTTTAGTCGGTATGTACATGATTGATAATATCATGTATACCTAAAATATTTTAATATATATATATAAACTACTTGAGAATTGAATCCTACGATCAAGTTTGAAACACTCCCTCTCCATGATTGAATGTAATTATTTTATTATTACACCTTTTACACTAATTAGAATATGAAGAATAAGAACAAAATTTGGGATATTTCTAAATTACATATACTCATGCAGCTCAGACCAAATTGCTCGTTTAGCTTGGTTTAAACGCACTAACAAATTCTGACTAATTTGCAAAACAATCGCTATTGTAAAGTTTAGTTTCTCATTCACCCTTATGACTTCCACATTTCACAATTGTGATAGCAACTCGAATTAATCACAAGTTAATATCAATAATACATTTAACAATATTCAAAACCACCACTTTTTACCACAAACATTTAAACTTGAATGTCCATACCTCAACGGGTGAATGCCATTTTTAATCTCAAAGTTGGTGGCCTATGACACGCAGCCATGCACAATACAACGATTAGGTCGCCAAGATAAACCTAGTCATGCATTTATATATTTTTGGTTAATTTTGTATAAAAAAAAAAACGACCTTTGACCGAGACCGAGTTGATTGTTGATTTGTCATCCTGGTCAACCACTTAAATCAATTTTAACTTATACATGACCTTGCCACATCATAATTAAAAAAATTCAAAATAAAATCTAAAATTTAGATTTTAAATTATAAAATAAATAGAAATTAAATAAACTTAATCAATTAAAATTGAAAACAGAAAAAATATCAGTGATACATGAGATCAAATATCAATGACTTCCCACATTTCACAATTGTGATACCAACTCAAATTAAACACAAGTTAATATCAATGATACATTTAACAATATTCAAAACCACAACTTTTTACCACTAACTCTTTAAACTTGAATCTCCAGGCCTCAACATAACACATAATACCTAAGATCATATACTACCAATAATATCCAAGGACAAAAATATCAGAATAGTTGCAAGACTTCTCAAAAGCAAAACCTTAGTTAACAGGTGTGAAGTGTTTTAGTTCAAACCATGATCATTGCACGAATTATAGGACCAGAACTTGCGTACTTTTGAACTAAGCAAACATTGTTAAGATCAATGAAGAAATAACAATCGCTAATGAAGTTTTTTACTAAGTATTACAACAGTTTTAGGACCAATGTTGAGCGAAGATCATTGTAATTGAAACAATACAATCTATTAGAACACAACGGAAAGTTAAGCTAAATACCAAAATAACATTTAGTAACTGTTCCCTAGTCAAATTTTCCTCTATTAGTGGAATATGATTTACAAAACTAGATTTAAGTTTCTCCAAGTCAGAAACCTTAAACTGTGAAAGCTAAATAGCGGAATAGAAAAACAATGACTCTAGTTATATTCACCTCGATAATCGCTCACATATTAAGGTTGACAACGAAGTCCAGTTCAATTAGTAAGACACTTAACCTATAATCAATAGGTCGAACTTTGAGTCACCCTATCACCATTTAAAAGAAGAATTAAAGTATTGTTGTTACACACTCAAAGTATAGAATAACCTAAAGTCATAGTTCAAACACAAAAGAGAGTAAATATCAAACTAGTTGACTATCCTCTATTCTTGTATGATTGAAAATTATATTTATAATGTCTTGGGCCGATTGGTATAGAATTTGAATAGATATTTGGATGAATTTTGGTGAAATTGTGTTTAGAATGAAATTGAACTGGAGGTATTTAAAGTGTATTTTAGTCCAAATCACTGTTTATCGAGCTAAATAGATCGATTTAATTTTAAATGATTTCCAAAAACAGCCCCTCCAATGTTCATAGGAGATGCTTCATAGATCTTGTTGCCTTGTATAGTTGTATTCTGGAAAATTCCCTCTGAATTACCTTGCTTCTTTAGTCTTCAAGATCGTTTCTTCTTTCTTCTCATTTATCCCTTGCTTCTTTGAACCTTTTAGTTTTTTTTATAAATAATTAGTTTAATATATTGTAAATTTGTAAAATGTCTTAAAACTTTTTAAAGGTGGTCATGGATATCTTCATTCAATCCTTTGAAAGCAAAATTATTTACTTAAGATTACCTAAAATTAATTTTGTTCAGTTCAGATCAATTGAGTTACGTGTTGAAACGTTTGTAGCTGAGTGGCAAGCTGAGACATCCCGTAACCATGAGATCACGGGTTCGATTCTCCGAAATGGGTGATTATATTCTCTCAATAGAGATTGATGGTGATTTACATCTAAAATCAATTGATAAATTCGTCTTGTTCAACAATTGTAATTGTAATGATATTCAATAATAATTAAAAAAATTGAGTTACGTTCAAAATTAATTATTTGAAATTTGTACTACAATAAATAAATATTCTCGATTACAATGCAACAAAATAAGGCAAAAGAAAATGTTGGTTTAGTTTGCAACGTTTTACGTCGAGTCATTATCCAAGTACATTGCTCATTCTTTCTGTAGTGCAAGTTTCTGGTAAAGGAGAACGACAGTACGGCAGAGAATATTTATTGGCATTCATCGGTATCAACCAACTTTATCAGATTACATTTCATTCAATTTATTTTGGCAAGTATAACTGTTGTTTTAAGTAAAATTCCAAACACAATTTTCACCAAAATCCATCCAAATGCCCACTCAAATATCCATTCAAACAGTCACCAATATTTTGAACCTTATAATTTATTTATTTCACAGCTTCTCCAAATGCCCACTCAAATATCCATTCAAACAGCCACCAATGTTTTGAACCTTATAATTTATTTATTTCACAGCTTCAACTAGTGGAGGAGCTTAAGAAGTTTAATCAAAGGAATGAGAACTTTAAATTGTTTTTAGACTAGCAGATCTTTTGTACGTCAAAGATGGAAGTGGAAGTATTTTGGTGTATTCGACACTTTCTAACTTTGTTTAATTGTTTGGAATTTTGTGGTTGTGAATTTTTATATTATTTAATATTAATATTAATGTAATGGAATAATAGAATACATGTATTAAGCATTTTATACGGTGAAATTGAAAATGAAAAATGATTCGTTTTCTGAAAATGACAAATATGAGGGAAAAAATTACGCTGTGAATTCGAACTCTGCATCTTTTTAATCATATTTACTGGCTAGTACTAGCATTTTAGTGTGAATTGCGCTTTAAGAATATGGTGATGGCGATGAGTGATAGCAAGTGTCTGGTAGTGTAATTGATGAGAAATGTGATGGTGCGCATGACAAATATGAATTCACTTCGGAAAAAGATAACTTTTAATGCACGATTTCCATCTTTACTTCAACAAACACTATCACCAATTATCACCAGAAGTGCTATTGCAATTTAACGTGTGTTCGACATCGCATTTCAACAAACTCAACACTGAGAGATAATTGATATCGAACTCGATTCAACTTATTAATGTCGACGAATTAGGTTTTTAGAAATAACTAAGCTTGACCCAGTCAATTCATTTTATTCTGACTTTAGACGAACTTTTTATCCAAGAACAAAAATAAACAAAGAAAATAAATATTCAATCGAGCTTTAACAAGTTAACCCTTACTCAACTGAACAATCATAATGAACAAAAACTTCTGATAAGACTCGAAGTGGACTTGAATACCTATCAAAGATTATGTATTGATTGATTTGCAAATGATTTGGTGTATTATGATTGTTTAATTTTTTAAGCGATTGCAATAGTAATATTCTAAAAATGGGGGAAAAATATGTTTCTCAATTTATGTAGAAGGTCTACCTTAAACCCAAAGTCTGTTATCCAACAACAAAATAAAAATAAGTGGTCACTCCACTCCACTATTTTAGATGACAATGTAGTAGTTAATTCAGTTTAGAACTTTGATATGAGATAGTTATTCATCGTGGCTAGTTAATTTTGTTAATTTGGATATGTATATTAAAACACCCGACTTATACCTGAAGGAGTGCAACATTTTCATGTAGCTATGGCTCAAGTAATATAAGGTTATCAGTTAAAAAAGAAAAAAAATTACTGTTATATAAAAATTACAGTGATTTTAATTTCTGTCTAAAATTACGTGTCAAACACAATGTGAAATTTTCAGAGTTAAAAAAAATCGTGGCAGTAAAAGGGACACTGGCCAAAATGAGAAAAGCTATTGGGCATGCATGAAGGCTTCAGGTTCCACTTTGAACAGACATCTCATACAATTGCTCAATGAGATGACAATATCCTCTGTACAAACACCAAAATATACCATGTACAAAAACCTGAACTAGCAGCAAAATTTACGCATCTTCCATATCCATGGGACAATTAATGAAGCAGCATACTGACCTGAACATGTCACATGTACAGATTGAGATCAGAAAGCTGATATGATTCCACCGGTTAAGACAAATAACAGTTCAGAACTTTCAACTTTCATTAAATTTCAAAATCAGTTCTTGAACCTGTACATGTAGTACATATGGGTATTTCATCATCAATGCTATGTTTAGTACCCATCAAAGTAAGCCAGGTTCTTTGCACGAAATGTACGGTCATAATTAATTCGATATTAGAATGGTTCTGACGTGTCTAGTTTATCGCTGGTGGCATTTAATCCACACTCGAGTCTAATGGCTGATAACAGTTCGGGGGATATGGCAGGTGGAGTTGAGTTATTTCTAACTTGGCTGGTCTTGGCTTCTAATCCCCAACCTCGGTACAGTATGACTTTGCTTGGTTCTTGAGAAACAAGAACAGAATTGGTTGCTTGCTGAAAAAGTATGAATAGAGAAATGTTTAAACTTCAGTATTTGAATAAATGGATGGATGATAAGGATTTCAGTTTCAGAAATACACACCTCAAGATTGTAGATCACTTCCTGGATTGATGTCCCTTTGGCTCTGCCTTTGATACTCACTACGGCTAGAGGATGTTTCTCGAAGTGTGTTTTTATTGCTTTAGCCACTCCAGTAACAACGTTACTTTTACCTAATAGAGTGCAATACCTGGTTAAGAAAGGGCTCTATTGTGTTCTACGTACAAGTCGCACAACGGCTTAAAGAGGAAACAGTAAATCAACTTTTACACTTCACTCTGAACTATAGAATAAGCACGATTTAAGATAGAGTTGAGCATAGCAAATCTAAGAGCCTGCTGATAGATATTGAAAACTGGTTATATCTTACTTGTAGCAGAATCATTAGAAAGAAGTGTTACAAAAATCTGCTTCTTATAGTCTTCAGCTTATAATTCATTGAAAAAGGCTGATTTCCAGAAGCAGATGGACAAAGGCGATTCCCAGAAAATCAAGTCTTACTTGGCATTTTATACGTGAACTCGCCAGATTCACTTAAAAGGCACTTTTACCTGATTCTACTTCATTTTAATCACTCGTGACAATCCGAATTTTCACAAACAGATCCTAAGCACGGTGTGGACAGAGTGGCGCAAAGCAAAAATAAGTAGAAAGATGTATAAAACGAACATTAACATACCTACAGCCAGCACAGGTTTATTTATTGTCTTGAGGGCCAGCTTTCTTAAGACTAGTCTCTCTTTGTTTGAAAGTTTTGAGCTTCTAGGAGGCATCACTGTTGGCGACTCAGCCATAGATTTCGGAAATGGAACATCTAATTTAGTCCTTTGGTAACCAGTGTCTGAAGAACTCATTCTGTCTTGTGGCTAAAACCAATACAGCATTTAGAACTTCAGAAAGGATTCTACATAATGGCTTAGTCATCGAAAGAAAGACTTGTGTATGCAGAATTCACCTGGCGATTGTATGGAAGTTCAAAATTTATTCTATGCTGATTTTGATTCAGAGAATGTTTGCTTGCTTTACTAACTGATCTGGGTTGAAGCTCTTCGGGTGTTGTTTCAAATGGATACTTGCTTTTAGCCTCAGAAGGTGTAGAGACATCTACAGGTTCGTCTTTTTCAATTATCTGTATGGGGGCTTCTGAAGTGTTCATGATGTTGTTTGGGTCAGTGGAAGATGCATCAGCTTCAATGTATTCGCTATTCTTCAATCATGATATGAAATTACATGAGAACACGGGTCAACTTTTTGACACATTTCGTATTATAATATATGGAAGAAGGCTAAGAATTTTTTTATGTAAAACCATTGAAAATGCAGAGCACTTCTTACCTCCTCACTGACATGATCTTCGAAGTACAGAGGTTCATCACTTTGAAGATCTTCACGGAATAATTCCTCTTCCAAGTCACTTTCATTTATCTCCTGCTCGTCAACCTAGTTGATCATCTTGATGGTTAAATTAACAAAAGGGCAAATTTATGATCATTCAACCATAAAACGATACTCACAAGTCCATGTTCAATATCATCTATCAACAGCATATCCCTTGGATCTTCCTCTTTGGCCTGGAACAATATATAACTCGAACATAACCAAAATGTACAATTCACAGAGAACGAAGCTGGTAGGATCAATCCAGAAATAACATACCAATTTGATCTTCAAATTGTCGATATTACTGTTGAGCTTCAGCACATGTAATTTCAAGGACTGCACCAGATGAGAACATGCATAAGATATACTGCACCTACACTCATTCACTTGATATATGTAAATTAAAAGTAGTGGGAAATAGACAAAGGCAAGTCACTGCATAATGCAAGATTGAATAGCAATCCAAAATTTATAAATGTAAATGTGCAGAAATAAAGAATAGGAATTTAAGTTTCGTAGGGCTAGTGTTCCTGAATTTGAATCCCAAGAGATGGGTTTTTAGCATGAGTGTCACGTTCAAAGTAACATTCATATATGTGATCAGAGTACTGAACACGTTGTGTGATAGGATGCAAACCATACCTCACGGCGCTGAGCCTCTTTTGATCGCTTCATCGCTTCCCTTTTACTCAGAAGAGTCTGAGGCCTCAAAGTGGCAGGACGTTTATAATTTTTCCCACGATAGACAATGATCGCGTAACCTTTGCTAACTGGTTCAACTGCTACTAATATGCCACCACTTTCAGCCTCCAAAGTCCTTGCAATTCCATGTATCTCTTCAATACTGCTTCTTCCCATACATACCTTAACCAGTTCCCTATATTTCCAGTGTAAATGCATGTTCTCAACTGTTCCATCAAAAACTCCTCTGCGGCCTGCAAATGATATGTGAAAATAGTAGCAAGATATATTAATAATGGCCACAACGAGCTAACAAATAGGGTACTTTATTGCGTGATATAACACTAACCCAGAAGTAAAAATGGTTTCATTCTTAGACCCACTCTCCTCAGCATATGCCTTTCTTCTTCGGTTATACCCTCTTTATCTATTTCACCCGGTTGACAAGTCTGTTCCTTTTCTAATTCAGCTAAACGCTTCTCTGCACGGGCTTTTTTCTCTAAGGCCTGCCTTTCAAAAAAATATTAACATTATAAATAGTTTACAAAGACAACACGATAACTATGGATGTTCATCAATAGGTACCATGGATAGTTTGGTTGTCGTTCTCTCCATTGCAGCTTCTGCGCGCTTTAACTTCCTTTCTTCTATATCTTCAGCTTCAGTAGCATGTTCTTTCACCTCGGGTTTTTTCTTTGCTAAATCCATTGCATTTTTCCTCCTCTCTTCGATAGCCGAAGAGACTGCCGTTGGTAGGAAATCCTTTCCCCTGTAGAAAACAATAAATTCTCTATCCCTTGAAAGCAAAGTCCCTCCAGTAAGACCCTACAAGAGTACATTTTATTCAATAGATGTGTCCTTTAATCTAATGGATAATAAACTGCTAAATGAGCATACCTAGACAACAGGAGTTCATAGGGCACACAAATACGCGCAAGTCAATAATCAATCACAAACCTTTAGCTCTTCAGCCATTAATTCACTGTTCGTGTTCTGAACTCCACGCTTGACTGCAATTTTTGCAATTTCACATTTTTCCCAAAGCTTAACAATGGCAGCAGCTAATCCTTGAAGTTTCCTGTTTCTGCCTGCAGACAAGGAAGAAGGAAAGCTATAAACTTGTGACGGGAATTTCAACTTTCTTTAATACAGTATATGAATTTTTTCTTTATACTAGTATAACTTCAGCTTATACTAGTAGTATATTTTCGAAGCGTAAAATCAGCTACAGATAGCAAGACAGAAATATTTATTCACTTGAGAAAATAACAACCTAAAGCAAAATGGCACGGTATAGGCCGGCCTAGTCTCCTTAATGTAGTCATCTCGTCATTTGTCAGTTTAGGTCTCACTCCATATGGAAGGAGACGGAACGGCCTTTTGTATCCAGGAACAACTGCTGGCAAAAGATCAGCATCAACAGGCAAAGGATCATAACTCCACCAATCAGTAAAACGGGGGCCAAGACCTTCAAGCAGAGCATCAGCTTCTTCAGCAAGTTGAGCTTCACCCGGAAGCTGGAAACGCACTCTATTTGGCAAACCCACACCTTGTATTATGGGTGCATGGAAACTGCGTGAACCATGTTTTGACACAGGGGTATCCACGTCATTGGTGTCAAATGAATGTTCACCCATCTCACTGGATATATCTTGATCCACATCTGAATCGGAACCAGGAGATTCTACAAAAGATGAGTCATCTAACAAATTTTTATTGGTCAAGAAGTAAGGATACTGGTAATTGGGTCCTCTGTACAGTATTATATTACTTCCAGATCTCCAAACAACTAACCCTCCTGTTTTTCTCTGCAAACATTCCAAAAGAATTTAGACGAGATTAAAAAACTTACTCAGATTACCCAATCTAGCTGATAAATTATACCTCAAGAACCAAGTGTAATTTTTTGGAAAAAAAGGCAGGGCGCAACATTATACACAAGGCCCATAAGATAACATGATCTTGAAACTCGAACCAGTTCCTCCTAGACTAAAGTATTTTTCATGACACTTGAATTAAAGATCATACTTTCACGAAGATTGGGACTTGGGTCTTGGGAGCACGGTACTTGCTTAGCTCAATAAACATCAAGGAATTAAGAGTATCAATTACAACTAAAAAAGCATATATAATAACTCTCAACTACTATGAAGAATGCCTGTGAAATCAGTTGATATGCATCACCATGGTAGACTATTGTTCAAAACACAAACCAGGCATCAATCAATTAAAAGATTCAACGTCTGGAACCTTAGTTGAATTGGTCTCGAAAACTTTTTTTCAATACTGTTTGACTCAATATTTAGAACTAGCAAATTGAGATAAATTTAAAATTCAACATGACTAACCACCCAAAAGAAGAATAGATACTTTATTTCAATATCAAACAATCTTCTACGAGTCATTGGCATCTCAACAATCTACAGCACCATTCAACTACACTAATGTTTCAATCCTGAGGATCAAATCCACATGAATAGAAGACGAGAACCTAACCAGACAAATATAAATCCATACTGCACCATTTATGTGAAACTCTATACTGACATTCAACATCGATAACCTTCATAGCCTAAAGGTATAAAGCCAAAATCTTTTAGCAACATCCTATTGTTTTGTATTCCTCGAATCCACAAAATGTGCCATTAATGCAATCTAGTCAATCTGCAGCATTATTCAAGTATACCTATATAGATTCAATATTTAGAAACTAAAATATACTTTTCTGTAACATTACTCCAGCATTAATAGACTCTGTAACTAGAAGGCCAGAACCTAACCAAGCGAATATAAACCCAAAATGGAAAGATTATAGATCCACAAGTTGGTATCTCATGCAATCGGCAATTTGCTATCTAAGTAATCTCATGACAACAACAATTAATAGTCTGTATGATACAGCATTTAGAACCCAACTACACTCCCGTCCAACACAAATAGAGTCAAGACTCAACCAAACGAATGTAAAGCCAAAAAGAAACCAGTATAAAATCCCAATTTCATGATATAAAAAACCATACACTACAATACTCATAATGATCCCAAGTTGCTATCTCAAGCAATCAGCAATTTGCTATCTAAGAAATCTCATGACAACAACAATTAATAGTCTCTGTCTCTGTATGATAAAACGTTTACAACCCAACTACACTCCCGTCCAACACAAATAGAGTCAAGACTCAACCAAACGAATGTAAAGCCAAAAAGAAACCAGTATAAAATCCCAATTTCATGATATAAAAAACCCTACACTACAATACTCATAATGATCCAATGTTTAGAACCTCAACCACATTTTTCTCCAACATAAATACAGTTAATACCTAGATAGCCAGAACCTAACCAAATGAATACAGACTCCAAACGAGCTGATAAATCCTTAATCCACAATGTACAATTTACATGACACCCTTCACCACTACTTTCATTAATGCAATCTCATCAAGCTGCAATGTTTCTTCAACTATACTCAAACTGATTCAATGTTTAAAACCTCAACTATACGTTTCCTAAACAAACTAATACAATCAGTTAGCATATATAACTGTTCACATTCATCAAATACGCAATGCACATATACACAAAATGCCACACAACTAACTAACCTCCAACATATCATGAGTCCTCTTCATGTTCATCCTACAAATATCCTCGCAAGCAATCCTCACCACCTCCGTCCTTCTCCAGCGCTCGTGTATCCCGTTAACAATCCCTTCAGTAATCCCCGCCTTTCCTAACTTAATCTTCTTCTTCAACGCCACCCCCACACTCCTCAACCTCCTCAGCTCCTCTTCCGGCACCGTCAGCTCCGCCAAACTAGGAACCTCATTCACCTCCTTCCTCTTCCTAACCTTCTCCTCCTCCCTCTCCTTCACAAACCTCTCCCTCACCTCATGAAACCTCTGCATAGTTTTCGAAGACCCCGGTTCCGGAACCGGGTTCTCCGGAGTGCTCCAACTCGGGTCTATAGTGTGCCCGACCCGGTGTTTTGGCAACCGGGTTCTCAATGGGACAAATATCTCTCCAGGAGATGAGCCAGGCTCTTCATTTTCTTGGAAAGATTCGGTTTTTATGGTTTCTTCAATGTATCCGAGGCTCCGGAGCTTCTCGGCAATGCGCTGGAGGGAGGATTTCGGAATTGGGTGGGTTTCCGCAGTTGAGGAGGTGGCGGAAGTGGTGGTTTTGCGGCGACTATTGGGAAATTGACATTGTGTTGGGGTGAAGAAGGGATTTAGGAGGGTTTTGGGAGGGAGAATTGAAAAGTGGGTCTGGCAATTGCAGAGTGAAATTGAAACTGCCATTGTTGAGGTTTTAAGGTTCTTGATTGGTGGTGATGATGATGAAGAATCATCCCATTTGAGCAAATGCTTAGTTTACTGACAATTTGAGCTAGTGAGTGAGATAGTTGTAGTAACATAAATTACCAGATTTTTGTATGCCTCTTTGCAAATTAGTCCTATTCTGTTACTCCCTCCTCCCTCCGTCCGAAATAATTTTAAGTAATATGATAAAAATTTAAAACACTACTTCAAATTGTATTATACCAAAAAAATATACTTTATTTTGTAACCGTTCGATTTTAGTATTTTATATTTTTTATTTGTACATTAATAAAATTTAACGGAAACGTTAATTTAACCGGAAAAATTCAATCATTACTAAAAAGAGTACTTTATTTTGTAACCGTTCAATTTTGATACCTTACATCTTTCATTTGTTCAATTTTAGTAATCCGTCGGCTAAATTTGACCAAATTAAGGAGCATTAGCGTGAAGTAATACATTTTTCATCCAAGTGTCGCGTGAATAACACACACTTTGAATTAAAAAGAGAAAATTTTATTTTACACTACAACCTTTTGATTCACTTTGATATCACATCGAGACCTTTTTTTTTGGAGTCTACACTAAAACCTTTGTTAAAATTTTTACCTAACACAAAGGTTAGACGGCGTGAACTCTCCGTTAGTTTTATTTTCAAATTACACCAAAACCTTTGCAGAAATTTACACTCGTTACCGAAACCTACACAAAAATTACACTTGCTGTCGATTTTTTTTTCTAGAATGAAAAAGTTCATAATATTCGTTTAGTTTTCATGATATTTCAAATTGTTATTTTTCAAGTAATAATGAGTTTGTTTTTTCCTTTTAATTTGGGCATTTACCTTGTTTATGTTTGTTACACATATGTAAGTTATCATGTATAGTAACACCCGTTGATCATGTTTATGATAAATGGACTCGTCAAATATGTAGCTAGTAAGTCCAAATTAAATTCCAGACACGTTTTCTATCCTTTTGTTACTAAAAAATAAAAAGTAATTTTGACAAATAATAGAGCCTCTAAAACATATTTGTGCTTCAAAGTTCAAAGTAACGTACAATAACCAACAAAAAAACTACTATGTCATAAATAATTGTGTCAAATATTATGTTATTGGAGATTTTAAATGACAATCAAATTACAATTATCATCTAACTATATATGTTAGTAATTGTAAAAAAATTTATATATCCACCATGCATGTATTAAACCTGAAAGAAAACGCGATATACACAAATAGGGGGGAAGGGAGATTAATCATGACTCATCCTTGATCTCTAACCCGTTTAAAACTAACTGCAATTAAATATATAAGATTGATCATATTTTGTGTAAATTTTCATTCTAGGAAAAGGTTCAGGTAGCGAGTGCAAGTTTTTGCAAAGGTTTCGGTTAAGAGCATAAATTTCTGTAAAGGTTTTGGTGTAATTTGAAAATAAAACTAACGGAGAGTTAATGCCGTCTAATAGGCGTGTTAGATC
>JAYMSP010003193.1:0-20711 GCA_036897095.1 Plantago elongata
AGCTGGGACTTCATCTAGAGTAGTTGGATCATCTTCCGAGTCTCATGTAAGTAGCATAATCTTGTTTTTGTAATTGTTTTTTTGATTTTGTGCTTTATTTGTTTGATTTTGTGCTTTTGTTTATATCTCGTAGAAGTTTATTGTTTTATCATTTTGAGACTGGTGAGAGTCATTTTGTTTATTTTTCTCGTGGCTAATAATACAGGATATCGAGATGTAGTGTTTATTTCATAGGTTGGTCCTCTCCGCTGTTGGCCTGGTAGGGACCTTTCCTCTGTGCTGATTGACGTGACAAAAAAGACGCCATGGAAGGGAAACGTCCAAATTAGGCATTAATTTCGATATCTCATCGTTTTGTGCAAGTCTTTATGATGCAAATGTAAATCTCTAAATAAGATGTTAATGTATCATGGATTTATGGTATTGATTGATGAGTAAAATTTGTTGAACAATTATTTGTAATCTTTCTATTCATTCAAACTACTTATTAATTTGTTACTCATATAACACTAGAAAGTACATGTTATTGATGTATATATGATTAGTCCAAAACGTTCGATGTTTTTTTGTCATACAAAAAGCTGAAGAAAAAAAAAAAAAAACCGGACCCGGACCGGTTTTGGTCGGTTTCGGTTTCTGACCGGTTCCGGTTCCTGAAATTGGAACCGAACCGAACAGCCTTCTAATTAAATGGTTTGGGTTGGATTTGGTTTGGATTATTATGGTTTGAACCCATTGACAAGCTTATCTGTGGATACATGAGTCTTTCTTTTGTGCTAGCACATACTAATTAATATGGAAATATGGAATATATTCATGTGGTGAATCATTTGGTAGCTTTGGAGGAGAGGAAAATTAGATACCTTGTAGGCACCTAGTATTCAGGATTTTCTTCGTTTCTTGTTAATTTCATCAGACACTTCCTCTGTTCTTTTTTTGGTGGATGGGCTGGAGTGGTTTTTGCATGAGAAAACTATCATAATTTTTTTTGTCTAGTCTGCACTCGACGCTCCTTTACTCTATCAAGTTTTATGTCGAGTAGCAGCCTCCGAAGTCTATAGGTTTCCAATTCTCATGTTAGGTTTTCTGTTTTTTCGTCATTGCGAATTTTGGGTCCTAACCTGTTTACTTTTGAAGAATTTATCCCTGGAAACCTTATGCATGTTAATGTTTTCGACGTCATAATCTTCTCTTTCTCGATATTTGCTGGCTATGGATGCTGAACTGCATTTTCATCAGTAATAAACCATTTATGGTGGGGATGATTGTCTGAAATTTTCTTATTACTCAAAATGGTAACAGTAGTTTTCTTCGGCGTTGATAATGTGCAATGACATTAAATGTATGATGTAATCTCTTATCGCACAGGTTCATCTCTAAGGCTCTGGGTGGGGGAAGCTGATAATGATACTGGCATTGTTCCTCTGGCTATTGGAACTTGGCAATTGGTACGTTGCGCTTGGTGGTTGATTTTGTATTGAATGCATATTTGTTCTCTGCTCAATTGCACATTCTCTGCATTGGTAATCTTTGATGTATGCTTCAGAATTGATACAATGCTTTAGTTACTTTTTGTTGGAGGATTTAATCATATTTCCTTAAATCTATATCTCAGTGCCCCACTCCTGGCTACAGGTAGCTTGGTTTTGTAATTTTGGGTCGTGTGGTGATCGATTGTATCAGTTATTGGATATTTTAACTTGAATTCCAATGAAGTCAAAATGATACTAAGTAGTAATTCATGTGCTTTCTATTTGCACATCATCTATCAAGATTACTGAATTTGAGAATTGCATGTTTGGTGGAGAACTCACAGCTTGAAACGCCTGGGTGGATTTAACTATGTAGCTGTAGCCTGTATGTGTCTAAAAAATGGAGAATTGCATGTTAGGTATCTGGGACTCTGTGTGCTATTCTGCTGGTTCTTTGTTAGATAGTTCTCTTCATTGATTGTTTAAACTGAATAATTTCCTTTAGATTGCTGACATAAAATGTAGACTGATTTATAGCCGTTGATCTATTTTTGAATATTCTTTACAATTTCTTATTGAAAAATTTGAAGGATGTTGGCATGGATATGTTATTATATTCCCTTTACTGTAAGCTGGGGGACAGGATACCAATTTCGCTGGATCATTCTTATGAAAAGTTTCCTCTGGAAGTGGTAACTGGTAAGTGAGACAGTTGATCCATTACACTTGTCATATCAGTTTAAAACTACACATAAAAACTTCACATTCTGAACTCTGTCAGGGAGGACGGCCCGTTGATGTTAGACTTGCCTCACGCAAACTGTGGCTCATTAATGAAGAGGGACTCCATATGCATGACATAAAACAGTAAGCTACTAATTTTGTGGTTTATCGGTTACTGCCCAAATTTAACCTTCTACAATAAAACAAATGGCAACCTCCTGGCATTAGAATTCGACCAGTATACCTCTTGGAGTTTGTTATGTGCCAAAAAATATATCTCATTGCCTTAGCTGCAAAATTTTGGATACCTCAGTATTGTTTTTGCAGTTTTCACTTTGCAAAATAATGTTGCATTGCCATAGGCTGTAGTTCTGAGACCCGTTCTTTATATCACGTTGAGAAGGTCCGTTGGCTACTTTTATTTATATCTCGTATTTGATATTCAGTCATTGTATCTAGATTTATGGGTGTAGCATTACTTTATTTGCGGTCTTCCAAAATTATTTCTCTGATATTTAATCTGTTGTTTGTGCAACTTAGCTAACACTTTCCATTAATATTTCAGGGGATCAGCACATCACTACAATTTACGGGAAGCATTTATTGCAGACCTGCTATTTCAAAGTTCGGATTATTGTTTAGATGATCTTCTTTGGCTTGCCTTTACAGTATTTTCATTTTCGAAGGTAGGTGGCAGTAGCACCTTAGCCTTGTACATATATTCTATTGACTTTCATAGCACATCAATGTGACGCTCTACAAACTTCATGGCCAGATATCGAGTTTACATAAGGTCAACCAAGTGTTTGCTAACTAGATTTTGTTGGTGAAAACAACTCAATAGCTTACTTGTAGGGGGGTGCCCAACCCAAAACTTCTCCTTATGTGGCTTAAATAAAGAAAATGTTCCTTCATTTTTTTGGTTTGCAAACATTACTATTCAGTTTCTATTAAAGGGGCTGATTGGCCAGGCATTTAAATGCCCTTATTTGGCTCGATGAACAGTGATTTGGCCTAAAATACACTTCAAATACTTCATTTCAATTTCATTCCAAACACAATTTCATCAAAATCCTATCCAAATGGCCATTGCCCCTAAGTTATATGTTGCAACTTGTACTTTATTGCAATCACCCACTAAACTGAAAATGGAAAAAAGTGATTTGCACTCACTAGGGGGTGTTTGGATGGGGATTTGAATATCTTCATTTGACTCGATGAACAGTAATTTGGCCTAAAATACACTTAAAATATCCCACTCAAATATCCATCCAAACACAATTTTCACCAAAATCCATCCAAATGCTCACTCAAATGTCCATCCAAACAGCCACTATATTTTTTGAACAAAGTGTTTATAAAAGCTTAGTTTACATGGAACTGGCAATTTTCTTGCATTTGCAAATAACCATGATGCATGTCCTCCACCAACACCTCCACCTCAGCTTAAATTACCACCTACTAATTATTCTTCCTAACCTAATATACTTAGCCTCCAATATAGAATCTAATAGTATCTAGCTACTAAATATACATCACAATAACTAAATAACAATAATTGAGTTTGGATCCACAGTCGATTACCAGATCAACTTCGCCTTTGCTTTCGATATGATGAGGAATCGTATCACTAGGCCAGTGGACCATGGATTATTGCTTTCTAGAAAATTTAGAATAAAACTTTACCAAAAATTTCCTTCAGTGCGATTGCCGAAAACAAAGCTTGTACTTGGGATACAACAACCCGAAGAGTGTCCTGAAAGATTGACATGACAATGTGAAGCTCCTTCTCATAGTGATTAACGTGGTCCTGCCTTACGTTTAAGTGAAGCTGACTGCTTGCCTGAGTTAGAAAGTTGGAATGAAATGATTATAGTGATCAATCAGAGTATTAGACCTTAAAGAGTCGGGCTTGGAACTTGGAAGTTTATCGAGGTTCAATATGTATGCAATGCTTGCTTAGGAAAAGTTTGGTATTTTGACTGTTGCATTGCCGCTACGAAGATAATAGTAATGCTGGCTACAGTGGCCAGCACTCCATATAGAAGTGAGACTCAGATCTTGAATTTGAATAATTATTGTTGATGCATTCTGTTTCAATCAATTTAGTGTAAAAGACTATACACATATAAAAGTGATCATCAATTTCTCTGTCGTTTCCTGGTAATAATAATTGGACTTGCCGACCTAATTCATCAAAGGAATGGTTCTTAACTTCTTATACATCAGCAAGGTAAAACTTAACATTCAAAATTTAGGACCATTGCTTTTGTATTGGCTTTCTGAGGGCCAACAATCCATTTCTATCCAAAATAGGTGAATGTGATGAAGTGACATGGTTCGGATTATCCAGGGACATAAACATGGAATACTAGAATACAAGGAGATAGTATTTCAATTGAATCCTTCTTTTGTACGAAATTCATTCTCCATGGCTAAATGCCAAGCATATATCAGTCAGACAGCTAGAAGGTAACATATACTTCCATGGGTAAGGTCTATGATTACTATGCAATAATACTATTGGCACTGTCTGAACTTTGTTGTTATCATACAACGTGTGGAAGGACGTTGATCGATCAATAAGGAATAATAGGCTGCTTGGTGGTGATAACGCTGGATGATTTTGATCTTTCTCCTAATTTTCTTGGCATTTGTTGAAATTCCAATGTATCCATAACGTTGCGTTGCATCTTCATGGACTTGTACTGCAGGGGCTCATGTAAGTGATTTAACACCTTATCTTGCTCTATTCAGGGAACGGTCAAAGTTTTATTCCTAGCTCCGATCCTGCTTGTGGGATTGAAAGCCAACATTATCACAAGTTTAGGTATAACTGCCATTAGTACCACTCTTTGCTATTCATCAAAATTCACAAAGATTATGCACTGATAGAAAAGGTTCTTGGAATTACATATGCAAAAGGTTAGTGAATTCCAGATAGAAAGGTTTATACCCAACTCAATGCATATGTGAATGTAGGGACTTGTGCATGTTATATCATGGAGAAGATCTTGATTTTAAGATTTTAGATAATTCAGAACTTTTAAAAGTGGTAAATTTAAATATATTGTACATAGAACAGAACAGAACATATTAGTGGTCATCAGATAGAAAAGTCTGGATGAGCCACTTGTGTTTTATGGGTCCAGAACTTTCAAGTTATATTAAGAACTGTTCACAGGTTCATCGACTTTGAGGATACATAGACATGTTGTTCATCCTCCAAAATCCAACTATATCTATGTCCTACAATTTTTTGGACACTGACCCTTATCAAGATTTGCCCTTTTGCAATGAGTAAAATGATTCATCCTGCAAAACAGTTCCTGCAGGTTTATTCAGGGAAGTAAATGCTCTTGTCTTGTGTACACGATTGAGCCAAATTTTTGGACAAAATCCAACCTCATCTCTTGCCCCATTTCTTGCAGCTTTTTCGGATTTTCCACTAGGTGAAGAAGCAAAGATTTGATGATCTGTGTACGTTATGGAGGAACAGTGAAGTTGGATTTTATAAATGGTCATAAATAAGTAAAAAAAGAAAGGAAAATGAAATACTGAAAGACAAGTGACACCAATAATATACATATACTGTGGCTTATTTTATAAAAAATCCAAATCAAGTGTAAGTGGATGATGAACATTTCATGATTAATGTGATCCATTTGCTACTTTATTGTTCCGAAAGCAACATAGAGCATCAAATATATCATTGTATGAGTTGTCCCTCGTGACATGAAAAATTGAACCCATTGTGTGGGTTGGATCATTGTTTTTTAAACACAACGAGAAGAGGTGCATGAATTTCGGTAACCGACTTTAAGCTCGAAAACTTGCAACTTCTTCTTCCATTTCATAAAGAACTGGGTCGTTGTTTGGATTGAAATTGTAATTAAATCAGTTTGAATTGGAGTGAATTAATCAATAGTAATTAAATTGTAATTGAGTTGTTAAAGTTCGTGTTTGATATCAAATTAAAATTGTATGGAGTTTTATATGTCTAGATTTGAATTGAGTGAGAATTGAATTGTGATTGAATTTTATTTTAACAATTAAGTAGTTAATTCTAATAATGGCTTTGTCAAATATAAAATGATCCGAATGAATCACAATTGAATTAAAATTCTCGTATGAACAGCCTCACAACTCTCATGTAGTTAAGCATCTAGCTTAAACTAAGCAACTTGGGGTGAATAGTTAGACTTAGACTTCCATCACTTTATTTTTGATTTTTTGAAAATCAAAACTTTTATTGATGAACCTCAATGAGTAGAGGAAGTATAATAATACATGTTCTTCTAACAATTACAACTTACAACTCATACATATATGTCTAAAAGAAAAACCAAGTGGTACAAGAGATCCAAAGGATTATTCTGACAACGAGAAATGATTTACGGACGAAATAAACAGACAACCGAAGAATTATGTCAAAATAAACAGACAACTGAAGAATTACCAAGTGTTTAAAGTGCTAAGCTTTACCACTTCTGACTTAACCCAAACCTATTATTTTATGATTTAAGTTTTCTTTTAAACGATAGAAAAATCTCGATTTAGTTGGAAAAGAAGCGTATTACCACTGAGGCCTTTTATAATTATTGATTCATATATGATGAACTCGAAAATGCAAAACTTACTACAGATTTTCTACCGTCAATCAAGGTGTCGCCCTGACTACTGTGAGTCAATGTATCTACATCTGACACGTGATCATTGCTCTATATCGCACTCAATTGCTCCATATCGCACTATACTTGTATTGTTTTCTATCGCTCACAACAGCTACTTATTATTTAAATAATTTTTTTAGTTTATTTTTTACAAAAATTATTAAACAAATATTATATAATTTACAAGAGAATTATAATCTTAAAATTTATAATTAGTCACAAATGTTTACATTACTCAAAATCAAGGTTGACAATTAACGAGAAAGAGGACAACATTCACATTAACCCTAAATTAAAATTCTTCGATTTATTTTAATTTAATTTTTTGTTTAGTCTCCTACTTTGGAGAATATTTCAATTTAATTTTAATTATTTATTTTAATTTTGTGTTTAAAGATTTAACTTTGTTAATTGCGATATTGAATATATGAAGAATGTTTTTTAATGATATCTAAAAATATATGTTTTAAATATATTTAGCGATGTGGGTGGTTAGAGCAACATGTAGCGCAACATCTTATGCGACACGAGTTATATTCTATGTTAATAATTAATGCGAAAGTTAGGAAATTATATGATTTTAACTGTTGAAGTTTTAATTTAATAAATTAAAATAAGTTATTAATATTAATTATGTCGAAGCCTACTGACGATAGAAATTGTCAACCTACCATTACTCGTCTAGCAAAAGTTCTATAGCCAACTATCAGTTGAACAATCCGTAAGTTAATATATATACATCGTCATCTCATTTTAAAATTTGGAATTGTAACTTAATTTTCACTTTTCTATAACTTTTCGATTGACAATGACATTAGGTTGAAAATGAAATAATAGATATATAGTTTTATCTTGTACTTTACTAATTACTTTGTCTACCATGATTATATTTACTCTCTTTATACACAAACTGTCTTTATGTTCGGGACCATTTACGAGTTTGATGTATTGCTCTTGGTTCGAATTGGTGCTAGTGGTACGTACGGAAGTTAAACCTATGTATGGGCACCTCATTTTATTATTTTGAAAGCTCTTGAATAATATTTTTTGTCATCCAAGAAAAAGAAATCATTAAATTCATAGCAATAAATTAATCTACATCTTCTCAACTTCCATCATGTTTTTATACTAACAATTATAACCAATCACGAACTCATAACTCTAAACACGTAACTTATGGTGAAGCGTAGAATAAGTATGCGATCGACTCGATAATATCCCTTCAATTATGAAATATAAGTTGTAGTTGGGTCCGTCCGCATAGATCCAAGGCAGCCCAGAATCCAGATGCATATTTTGTGATGCATGTAGTATGGAAACTTTAGGGCGGATTAGGATGGATATTGGATAATTTGGATTAGTCGTTATCAAAATGACGCATTAAATATAAAATTATTGAAGTGATTTAGAAGTTAGTAATAAGATGTTAAAAAAGAAGACATGCGCACGAGGTACAACACGTATCTCTGTCCTCTAGCTTTGGTAGCTTTACAAACAGTGGGGATTGCCAAGGCACATGCCACAATCCAATTACCATACCAAAATACGTATATTCCCTAAATAAAATAAAAAATAAACAATAAATATCACGTTAATGTAAAATTTAAAATTTAAAAAAGAAAAAAGAATTAAATAATATAAAAATCAAGGTTTCTTTGATTTTTTAAGTTTAACGGTCCGACTGGTTGAGTTTCTTATAAAGTTGATGGACACATTTTTCATTATGCTTTTTAATAGATTATGTTATAATTTTAAGTTGATTGTATTAGTAGTTTTAGCTAAAGTTTTAACGTAGTTTATTAATGATTTAAGATATGATGTGATGGTTTTAATGGGTCAATCATATTTAAACCACATTTATTAATTCTTAAGAGTGATGTATTTAAGAAGCTACATGATAGTTTTAAAATGGATTGTTATACTTTCAAGTGACAGTTTAATATCGTTAAACCACATTTAAACAAATTTAAAAGTTTCAGGGATTAATTAAAACATCAATAAATAAGCTTACAATAAAGCTACTTGAGACATGTACTCACAATTTTAAAATATTCAATCATTCAAAAGTTTTACAACATCATTTCTCATATAAAAAAATTACAAGAAACATGCATTCGGTGTTTTTTTTTACAAATGCAAGCTCAAATATTAATATATATATATATATATATATATTTTTTTTTTTCGGGATTAAACTTGTTGGTGATTTCGTCTTGCTACCTCTTTGTTGCTTGTGCTTGTCGTATTACACCTTTGAGGGGCCTCTCATCAAACTCATTGTCATCATCATCACCTACTTAAGACATTCACTAGCAAGGTTAATACCATAATAACTCTCATTAAAACTTTAAAAAAAAACATGTAAAAAAGCCAAAAAGAGTAGAATTGATGCTTTAAAACCATATCAGTGATTATTAAAACTATAAAAATAGCAGAAATATACAACAAAAATAGTAACATTGATGCTTAAAATAAGAACAGAGCCTTGTAAAACTAGAACAATTCATCATAAAACTATACGACAACATTTACAAACAATCAAATCATAAATATTTCATTAAAATTTTAAAGTCCAATATTTATGCTTAAAATTACAACAATAGGTATTAAAACTATAACATATGGGCTAAAACTAATACTAGACAAAATTATTCAATGCAAGCTAAAATAGTAACATTGAATCTTAAAACCATAATAGTGAACTTAAAATTGTAACAATGCATCTTAATTGTGCATAAGAAAACGAAAACATGCAACACAAGCTAAAAATAATAACATTGATAACTAAATCTATAACTGTGTTTCTTAAACTATAACAATGCCTTTTAAAACTATAACAAAGCATTTGTAAAAGTTAAATCATAAATATTTCATTTGAAACTAAAAACACTAACGTTGTTTTTTAAAACTATAATGATAGGTCTTAAAAATATATGATATATGCACTAAAACATTAAAGAAGGATGTAATTCCCAAATGCTTTCCTCCACTTGTGAAAATTCAATTGAATATAGACTACACAATAGCACACACATTCGAGGCTCCAAAATACATTAATAAAATGAAATTAAAAAGAGGTATCTGAGATCAATTAGATGAAGAAGGAAATGGCAGTGAGCAGTGAATTGTTGTTACCGGACTGCAACTCAACTTGCACCGCAGCCGGATGTTGCACCACAGCTCCGCCTCATTTACCAGAACATATCGGATTGGCATTGATTTGATGTCGATTGGGATTGGATTGTCAATCGGAATTCAATGGAACATTTCTCGATCGCCAATATATTGCGGAATGTTGCCGGCGAGATACTCTGACATGGATGAAAAATGAGCACTATCACATATCGACATGGAGAGATTTGGGGATAAATGGTATCTCACTAGATTTTTTTAGAGAGAGAGACAGATATTGATTGGTATAGATTTATGAAATATTGTGTTGTTTATTTAGAATATTTATATAAAAGCTACTGACCGGTTTTTTGGTGTTAAAATTAAATTTTCCTATAGATTAGGAAAATCTTTTCTTTTACTATACTTACTCTAGTTAATATAAATACTCACTATTCAGAAACGGATTAAAAATAATCAAAGTTAAGTCTTTACAAACTAGTTTAAAGAGCCATGGGACAAATATCTCAAACTACCAGACTACGATTCATTGTTATATATTAACATATTTTTATACGTAATTGAAAGATTAAATTTTTCTTTTTTTAAACGGTTAAAGGGTGACTCGCTTCCAATCTATTAGTTGGAGTTGAAGTGTTTTACCAACTAAGCTGCACCTCGTTGTCCATTAAAACATTATATATAAAAATAAATTATTATATTCACAATGTAAATTTTGAAACTATTTACCGATGTGATATGTCCTAAATTTAAGATAAAATGAAGGTTGAAAAGGGCAACACAATAAAGTAGATAATTATTCCGGAACATATATACTATGTAATGTCTATTTCCGGACCTGACCCTACGGTTGGTTTTACCAATAATGGGTGCTCCATTGAATTATGTATATGATCATGGATGAGGAGCTATCAATTGTTAAAGCATATGCACCTTTTCTTTTTTCGCCAATTCTTAATGGATTTAATTTTTAAATCACTATATGCATAACGCGTGTGTTTATTTATGATGTTTTGTGCTTTTGTTTCTAAGGAACTGGACTTCCTTTGACTTGAAATTGACACCATTGAATCAAGATAACATGTAGAACATGATAGATTGTGCAAATATATGTTGATATTGATTGAAGGGACTAAGGATGTATGGATGTGGATCTCCGAAATTGATTTTAAAACATATCATTAGGCTAAAAATTGAGGACTCATCACATGTATGATGTAGTAGTATAGTATGAAATAAGAATTGATGTACGCAAAGTTTTAATCAGATAGAAATGTGAAATACAAAAATCTATGATGCTTACTCATATTTTATTCATCGCAACAAAGTATGTATGATATCGAATGCATAACAAAGAGAGTAATTAGTTAGTTCTGGCTTCAACTTTGGAGTCCACTCGATGGAGACCCGATATTTGCTTAGATAACTGTAATGAAGGTATAAATTAGTCCATGTTTATTATACTGCTGGAGTGACCATCTCCCCACTTAAATTGAACATTTTATGAAAAAAGTTCAATTTCAATTGAAAAAGATCACTCAAATTCTATACAAATCCGTCTTTTAACATTTCACGTTTCATTAAATAGTTCTGTACTGATGTTGTATAGACAAACCTCTAAACAAATTGCAGAAAGATAGACAAACATTCGGACAAACCATAACCAAATAATTAGTTAACATGCTTAAAGTACGATCGATACAGTAAGTCAAACTGATAACATGACTACAATCTAATAAAATTATATCATAAAATGTTAAAACATCCAAAGCATCCTATTTTATGCATATAAGGTGACTAAATTGAATGAGATTGTTTCCAAAACAGTATACAATATACACCCACCATCATTTGGCACAAGTAAGTATAAGACATAGTTCATAGTTGTGAAGACATTTAAGATGTTGTGAACCGGTGTTGGGGGCTAAATTGAGTATGAAAGACTGAAGATATGTAGCTTGACTTTTTTTCAGCTTCAAATCAAGGATTCACATCACCTGACCTTTTTTTAGCTTCAAATCAAATAATTCACATCACCAAGTTAAACGTAATCGTTCGACGACCCAACTTATATGCCAACTCATTCTCATTTCGCGACAGGAAATTTAATTTTAAAAATGTAAACGAACTTCACAAAATAGATTCAACGACTGAGAAATTGAAATCTATTAAATTAAAAGAACTAACTAAATAAAAACAAGCTGAGTATAAATGAACTCTATTAAAGTTCTGTAAGACTGCCTAATGAACCACCGCTCAAATTTCATAGGGGATGTTTGGTATGGGATTAAAATCGGCCAATTTGATTCGATGAACATTGATTTGACCTAAAATACACTTCAAATACCCCCATTTCAATTCCATTTCAAACATAATTTCACCAAAATCCATTTAAATGCCCATTCAAATTCTATACCAATCAGCCCCATAGACTTTCGCACCATGTGGAGCTAATAAGTGTTACCAACCTCGACTTAGTTTATCGTGCATCCAAGCCCCATCTCCTATCCCCAATCGTAGCTCATCTTCAAGAAAGTCGCGTCTACATTGATTATGATGGTGCTTCCCTTCGGTATTTGGATATAATATGCATTCGGTCTTGAAGATGTATTGCAGTTAACTTCTTCGATTAATAATAATATCATCATTGAATCACTTATTTAGTCGTAACTTTAAATCGTTCCATGGACCATATTATATTACACTTTGTTATAGAAAAAAATTACGTGAGAAGTTAGAATGGAACAAAGAGATAAAAGAGAGGAGCTTCCTGCTTGAATCACTCGGAAATCATCTTGTAATATGTAAAAGTGCAAAAAACATATGCCCGTGAAGTTTATCTGTTTGTGCAGTTTGACCCTGAACTTTGAAATGTGTTGTTACACTCCTTATAAATAATTTCGTCCAGTGATGTGTATCACGCACGTCTATCAACAAAAAATCAAAAATCAGATTACACAAACGATCAAACTTGAAAAGGTTGATTATTTTCTTACCTATGTAATATTTTTGAGTTAAGGGAGCATATGATCTATTTTCATGTACTCTATCGGTAGCTCCGTTCTGAATTCAAATTTTCACATTTCATGTTGATACGTATCACTTGAACATTATTATTTTTTTCAATTGTGAGTTTACGTGTGTTAGGGTTCTTGAGCGGTTGATTTGGGAATTCATTGAAATAAAAGTTGTTCCTGGAATTGCTCAAGAATTACTGACTAGTGTATTTGACGTAGCATGGTTATGTAATTACTGACACACAAGATTGATGAACCACTCTGTCAGTCATTTTGCCCATGTAGTGTCTTTGGTTGTACAGAGCTATCTGAATTATAAATAGGGGGGCCTCATATTTCAAACAATGAAATTTCAAGAAAGAAAAAGAAAACAAGAAATAGACCCACTGCCCATAACCCACAACATGACTTTAGTTTCCTACACGCTAAAGTATACCACACAATTATATCAATCAAACCACTCCAAAGTCTCCAAAGCATGTGCTATAGACTTATTAGTTTGGGGCAATATAATATGCCCTAAGTTAGGTGTTGAATTAAAGATAAGATTGGTGAGGTACTTTGTGGATTTAAAGCTCACTTTCTTTACAACTTCCAGTCTTGAAGTTTATGGTGCTACATTTTCCATAATGATTCTTGCCATTTTAGGAAGTACCAGAAAACTCCTAATGTGACAGGACAACAACAGAAGTACGTGGTAATGATGATCGATAACTTTACTTAGGTATCAATTACTGGAACAATCTTTACTAGAAAATATTAACATCTATATATATGCGACTAACCTAATGAAAGAGATAAATTAAACACGAATCGCTTGATTCTCAAGACCCCAGCCTTTCTTTCAAGAAGAAAAGGAAGAACAAAACAACAATTTATCAAAGGTTCCATCTTCTTTCAAGTACCTTTTTTCTTCATTGTTGGAAACCAACACCCGCTACATTTAAGGTGCAAACTCATGTGCACAAGATACAAATCGCTAAATTCGTTCATTATATCAAGGAGCAGATCATTAAAACCATACGAATTAAGCTGGTCTTAATCCGACTATTTAGGAATTGGAGTTGTACATCTTGCATTAACATACGTACATTGCAGATAGATTAGCGGTTATAACAATCAAAACAGAGCTTCTATGTAAGTTCTTTTGCACAAATCATTTACTCATCTTGTTCACTTCATTTCACTTGTAAACCATATAATTTGGTAATATTCAATATCACCATTGATTTCAACAACTACCTTTTAAATTTCAACCAAACAATATTCCCTTGCAGAGTGAGAAATTCAACTCTTTAGAGCTTGCCCAACTTTTATATTTATTTCACTACTATAACCTATTTGCTGGCTTGAGCATGGGTCTATTAATGATTTTACTAATCCATATCAATTTCGATTTGTTTAGTAAACTTCGATAAATTGATTAATTTAAAAACATATTATCCATGGTGTTTATTTAAAAAAAAAATTTCGCTAATGAGATCGATGTCAACCTATCACATGATAAAACATGTGTTCAAATTCTTTACTTTGGAGAATTTCCAAAAGTGGTTGAACGGATGAAATAGTGTAGTTGAGAGATTAAAACGAAAGTAGGGCTAGTCCAATATATTGTCTATCACACGAAGTTGTCGGGCATATTGTAGTGCAAACACTATTCTGAAATACTTGCATATTTTACTCACAAAAAATAAAATAAAATAAACACTTGCATATTTTTGTGAGTTTTTTCATACACTTACCTTCACGACTGGTAAGCTCTTTCATACTTCATACCTATTCAAGCATGTCAGAATATTCAATTATTGTACTATGTTCATTGATTACATGATGTATGGGTCAATGTTTCTCTTTCAATGTGTCTTTATTTCCTCATCAATACGAAATACCCACCATATTATAATATGACGACAATTAGCGTATAAAAGTAGTGAATTTTTAACCACTTCGGATCCGATTTCAAAATTATATATGAATGAGTATATGTTATCTTCAATTGAAATATATTAAATTAAATTGAATAAAATAAAACTGAACTGAACCGAAGTAATGTATATATTATAACTAAAGTCGAGCTGCACTGAACTAAATGAATTTTGAGTTGATGAGAAGTTGAGAACATATTCCAAATTGGATGAAAATTGAAATCATGGGATTAAAATCGGTCCATTTGACTCGATGAATTGTGATTTGGTTTAAAATACACTTCAAATACCCCCATTTCAATTCTATTACAAACACAATTTCACCAAATCCATTTAAATGTCCATTCAAATTCTATACCAATCAGCTCCAACACTCCATGTTGAGTTTTAAATCGATTATTAATACTCAAAAGATATAGTCCTATATTATGCTCGAAATTTCTATTTTTATGAGCAAAACATAAGTTACAAGAACTTTTCAATTAAAATTATTATGTGGTGATGAGATTTTGGATTGACTTTACTTTTTGAATTGAATTTTATAAAAAGTTAAACATATATTATTTCAAATAATAATTAAGAAAATTGGAATCATATTCTAAAATGAAATGATTTGGTCAGTAAGAAATATAATAAAAAGATCTTGCTTATTTCAACCCATTAAAAATTTGAGACAGAAAAATAAAATTAAATAAATGAGATTTCAGCCCCATTTAAAATTTGAGACAGAAAAATAAAGTTTAAGTAAGTGAGATTTAATTTATTTTCAAGTTTAAAAATAAACCAGATCGAATATTTAAACTGCATTAAAAAAAAGGAGATTATAAAATAAAGTTTAAGTAAGTGAGATTTAATTAATTTTGAATATTAAAAGTAAACCAGATCGAACATTTAAACTGCATTAAAAAAAAGGAGATTGTATAATATATTTAGGAAAAAGAGAACACACGGTCATGTGAGTTCTCAATAATAATGCCGGTGTGAAAGCGATAGAACAAACTGAGCTGCCATTCCACTAGTATCCGATCCAAGTATCCAACCATATGAACAGAACAACAAACCAAACATGCTCACTTCACTTCTCTTCTCAATTCCTATGTAATTCCTACACTACACAACTACTATATATACACATCTTTACTTCTTGTCTATGTCTATGTCTAAATCATCTTCACTCTTCTTCTTTCTCTACACTTCACAATAATTCATCATACCAATAATTAATTCTCTGCTCCATTTCAATCTCCAACCATGGTGAGTAGTAGTACTATTTCTATCTTTTCTCCAAACACCTGCTGCTAATTAACATTAATTTTTCCTCTCAATTTCTCAACGTTAGTTACTTATCATGTTATACAATGCAATGGAACAGGGAGAAGATGCAGAACCTTCCGGCTACGACGTTCTAAACCCGTCGAAAATCAAAGGCAAAGGTGGATTCAGAGCCACTTCCTTCATTTACGGTGAGTAATCTTCACTTGTTCTCTAATATCTATGCATTCCGCTCAATTTCCACTTATGCCTCAACTAACTTGTAACTAAAACTGGTTTTATTCGCGATAACTGGTTGGTCGCGCTTATTTGACCAATGCGAAAACAGTTTTAAAAGTAGTTTTTTTTTAGAAGTACTTTATGATGTATGGTTGATTTAATTTGCGAATTTACATGTAGCTTTGGTGGCATTGGATAACATGGGATTCGTTGCCAACATGGTGAGTTTGGTTCTGTATTTCGGGTACAAAATGTACTTCGATCTGTCCAACGCTGCCAATACTCTGACGAACTTAATGGGATCGACGTTCCTGCTAACTGTCGTTGGCGGTTTCATTTCCGACACTTTCATCAACAGGTTCCAGACCTGTCTCATTTTCGGAACACTTGAAATCTTGGTAAGTTCAACTCATCATAATCTTTGCAATTTGTCGTCCTACATTGCCTGCATTTCATCTGCATTTGAATTTTATCTGTCAAACTCGACGAAAAAAAGTCAGACTGGGACCGGACTACTACGTGGTCCACCTACTTAATAGTTAGATACTTAGATTGTAGAATTCTTGTTCTGTTTTTGTTACTGCAAGCTGTAAAACTGTTTTGGTTGGCGTTTGAAACCGGTTTTACACGAGTCAAGTGTTGTTTGACTTATTTTGGTTCTGTATTAGGCACTGGCAATGATGACAATCCAAGCTCACACTGAAAGTTTGCTGCCTAAACCTTGTGGCAAGTCGAATTGCCTAGAAGGCGGCGTGGCAGCGTACTTCTATACGACGTTGTGCTTACTGGCATTGGGCGTTGGAGGAGTTAAGGGGGCTCTGCCAGCGCTGGGTGCTGATCAGTTCGATGAGAAGGATCCGAAGGAAGCGAAGGGTCTGGCAAGCTATTTCAACTGGCTGTTGCTCAGTAGTATTAGTGGTGCTTCGATAGGAGTTACTGTCATTGTTTGGATTGCTACAAATAAGAACAATGAGAATTGGTGGAAGGGATTTCTCATTACTACGGTTGGAGCGTTCGTAGGTTTCTTCTTCCTCGTGCTTGGAAAGCCTTTTTATCGAATCCAAGTCCCGAAAGATAGCCCTCTTTTAAGAGTAGCTGCGGTAAGTAGACAGTTTTCAGTTTAAGTGTCAGTTTATTGTGAGTTATTTAATGAAGCAGAATCAGGTAAAGTTGGACATAAGTGAACCTGGTGATTGTTCAAAATGAGATCAAAAAAGTGAATAAAGAAGTATTTTATAGAAATAGTTCAGAAGTGAACTTCTATGTTCGTTGTCCACAGGTTATAGTTGTGGCCACGAAAAATCGGAGTCTGTCGCATCCTGAGACGGCTAGCGAATTCTACGAGCTCAACGAGAAAGAGTTGGATGCAACATCAGCAGTGAAAATAGCACATTCTGCACAATTTCAGTACGTTCTCTCCTGATATGATTCTTTTAAAGTGCTAAAGATATAAGATGCAAAAAATAGTCATGTGACTTGTATACTGATTCCTTGAACTTTCTTGAATTACAGATGGCTAGACAAAGCGGCGATTCTTCCCCCGAATACAGAGCCCTCGACATGGAAAGTTTGCACGGTGACGCAAGTGGAAGAGGTTAAGATCCTAGCAAGAATGATGCCTATTATAGCTAGCACCATAATAATGAACACTTGCTTGGCACAGCTACAAACCTTCTCAGTTCAACAAGGATACCGGATGAACCCTTATCTCGGATCATTCAAAGTCCCTGCAGCTTCAATACCTGTTATCCCTCTCCTCTTCATGATCGTCCTCATCCCAATTTACGACAGGATTTTTGTACCCTTCATTCGTAAGTTCACCAAGCATCCGTCCGGTGTCTCTCCACTTCAGCGTGTCGGTGTTGGCCTAGTCTTGTCGACCGTATCTATGTCCATTGCGGCATTAGTTGAAGTGAAGAGGAGAAACCAGTCTTTAAAGAATCCTATGATGCCCATTAGTCTCTTTTGGTTATCCTTTCAATATGGCATTTTTGGGATTGCTGATATGTTTACTCTTGTGGGATTGTTGGAGTTTTTCTACAAAGAAGCTCCGGAAGGAATGAAGTCTCTTTCGACTTCTTTCACGTGGATTTCGCTCTCATTTGGGTACTTCTTGAGTAGTGTTTTTGTGGAATCCATAAATGGTGTGACTAAGCATATCGCACCTAGCAAGCATGGGTGGTTGCAGGGACAGGACTTAGACAAGAACAATCTTAATCTGTTCTACTGGTTTTTGGCTATTTTGAGTGGCATTAACTTCTTCAACTATCTCTACTGGGCGTTGTGGTACAAGTACAAAAACGACGATGATGCTGTGGTTGACAAAATCCCCAACTCCCCAGCACCTCCATCTATCAGCGGTGTCCCTTTCCTGAAGGCAGACGCAAACGGTAGCTCTCCTATGGGGGAGAGGGAAACTGATATGAAAGACTGATGAGTTTTAATGAAAACTCTTATTGGACTCTGTATTTAAGTAAAGAAACCAGTGTTTTGGTACTCTTTCCCCCTCTTTTCTGGGTTTGAACTGGATTTGATTGTGTGATTTTTGATCATCTTGAGAATAGCTTTTCATCAAGATGGTATACTTTAGATGTAGTCCTTGTAGTGTATGACTGTAAAGAGAGCTTGAGAGAAAAATGAAAATTTATTCTTGCAAGACTATAAATGTAATGGATTTTCTGTTGTCTGAGCAGCACTTTCACTGATATCCTTTCAAGAGGATTTCATTCAAACGTCCTGATGTTTAGTCCCACATCCAGTTTCCTCTTTCTCAACCAGATCTTGGACAGAAAGTATGACAAATTGATCACTAGTTATTGTTTGATTATATCTATAAAGTAAGAGCAAAGGATATAACCTGAAAGCAACAAAGAAAATAGAAATCCAGTCTCTCAAGGTTGAGGACACAGCAACTTCTCAAATAAACAGTGCATTTCTCACAGAATCAAGTCCAGAAACTAGGCATAACATGGCCAGTAGAATACTGAAACATTTAGTGACTGTTTGGTATACAATTCGAATTGTCTTTTGTCAATTTGAATGACCTGTTTTATTTACAAAACAGGACATTCGAATTGGCTTTATTATATACCAATCAGTTAGTGAGTTTCTAACACCATGAAGTCTAGAAACTAGGTAGCTAGAACTATGCTTCTACAGTTCTACGAATCTGTGATCTTCCCCTTCAGAGTGACAAGCAAAATGCCATTAGGCAATGGGTAAATCCATAAAACAGAGATAATACTTAGCAAAATATTGTCAGGATATATAGTAGGATATGACGCCTACACATTACGCTTTACATTCAACACAAAATCTTCTGCCCACATGAATCCTTGTGCAGTGTCCATTAGTTCTGTAAATGACTTGGGGGCTGCAATGGATAGGCTATGGACGAGTTCTTCATGCCTCAAACATGAACAAAGTATATCACGAAGGTGACGAACAGTTACACCATCAACTTTCAGCATACCAGCAGAAAATCTGCTCATGAACTCCCTCAATGTTTCCTTTTCTCCCTGAACTATGTGTGAAGGATATGAACAAGGATTAAGCACCAAATTTGTATTGATATTGATGGAGAAAATATACTCCAATGAATAATGAAATACAAGATTTGGTTCACTCTTCCCTATTTATAATGAACAACACTAACTAACATAACCAACTCAATGTTAACCAACATCACACTCAACATCATCAATGTTAACTCAACATCTCAATAATCTCCTCTTAACACCCCCTTCAAGATGCATCTTGGAGCTCAAAGAAGTAAACATATCACAAGGTAAAGGCTTGGTGAAGATATCAGCCACATTCTCAAGTGAAGGAATATGAATGGCTAGCTTCTCTCTTGTAAAATGGTAGTCGATTTGTATATGCTTGATTTTCTCGTGAAGAACCGGATTTTCAGCTATACAAATAGCACTCTTTGAATCAGTATATATTGCAACTGGATTAGGTGTTGAGATACCAAAATCTGTAAGCAGATATATCAGCCATTGCACCTCACAAACCGTATAAGCCAAGGCTCTGTACTCTGCTTCTGCAGATGATTGACTAACCGTGGGCTGTTTCTTTGATTTCCAAGAAATCAATGAATTGCCAAGATAAATTCCATAACCTGTAATACTTCTTTCGGTAACTGAATAACGTGCCCAATCACTGTCACAATAAGCTGTAAGAGAGAAACTAGAACCTGCAGCATAAAACAATCCTTTACCAGGATTCTTCTTCAAGTACCTTAATACCCTGTAAGCAGCCTTCAAATGAGCCTCT
>JAYMSP010003194.1:0-20708 GCA_036897095.1 Plantago elongata
TCAATATTTGTCTAAATAACTAATTACTCTATTATTTTGTTGTGTGATAGAAATGAAAAACATTGGCATTGATGAGAATGACAACATCGTTTACATTGTGGAAGCAACTTGAAGTCTTTGGAGTTTGGATGGCACTATTTATCGGCATGTAAGAGATGTTTAAACTTTGGATTGTCATTTCTCGTTGAACTCGTATTTTATTTTATGGTTTGTAATGACTTTTGTGGACTAATTTTGGTTGGAGTTGGATGATTGATGCTCTATTATTGTTTTTTGGGTTATTTTTTGGACTTGGGAAATGTTTGGAAGCAGGACTGCAGGAGAAAACAAGCTGTTCTATTTTTTTCTAATTTATTTTCCTTTTTTTTGTAAAAGTCGGTCTGTTCGGTCCAAGCCCGAAGTCGGACCGACTTTTTCGGTCCGGTCTGGGCCTGGACCGATCCAATATTGGTCCGGGCCTCGGTATTAAAAAACTGAAAATCGGTCCGGGCCTGGACCGATGCTCACCCCTAGTGAAATGACTAAAAAGCCATTAAATTTGTTGTTGTTATGAAGCTGTTTGGTTGAAAGGTACATGTGTGTTTGTCAATGTGTTTTATAAAATATTTCATAATTTATATTTTTAATGTAATGTATTAAATTAATGGTTGGTTTTGAATATTTTTAGTAATTTGTTTAAACAAATTAAAAACGTATATAATGAAATGAATGAAAAATTATATTTTAATTAGGTAGTTTTAAAGTAAATCATAAGAGTGATATATGAAATCAAAAGGAATACAAAATGAAGTGACGTTGTAGTAAACAAAGTCAAATTCGAAGATGCACTTGGGACGAATGGAGTATTATTTTTTGTTGGGAACATATAAACTTTCCGTTTAGTGATTATTCCGGTTTAAAAGTCGATGCTTGCATGTGAATTTAGCGCTCGAGCAGTTTGACACATTAAATTTAGTCAATGTGTTTTGTAATTGTATTTTATAAAATATTTCATAGATTGTATTTTTAATGTAATGTATTAAATTAATGGTTGGTCTTGAATATTTTTAGTATTTTGTTAAAAAAATTTAAAAGGTATATAATGAAATGAATGAAAATTATATTTTAATCAGGTAGTTTAAAAAAAAATCATTATATGAAATCAAAAGGAACACAAAATTAAGAAATGCATAGTACATTAGACAATTCAATTCCACTCGCAAAACACACTGAACGGGTTGTTTCGAAATCACTGGCGGAAGAACTGATTCCGAAACACATCATCAAGTGTGTTTGAAGCTGAAGCCCGCGATTTTTTACCGGGCCGCTAAGTGTATTTTGCTCGCCGTTTTTCACACCAAACGAGGTGTTTCGAGCTGGTCAACCATTAAAAACATGAAACACACTCTTCATAATCGGTTCCTAAGAGATGAGCAGAAAACTATCATATAGTTATTATGATTACATATAAATTTAGTACTACTACATAACTACTTGCAATTTATTTTAGTTCAGTTCAGTACAGTTAAGTTTAGCTCGACTTAGTTATAATTTATATTTTACTTCAGTTAAGTTTAGTTCAGTTCAGTCTAATTCAATTTAATCCAGTTCAGTAAATCTAGTTGAATAGAACACGAACTCTATATCTCAAATTTGTGATATACAGTAGTAGTATATTAAATGTTGAGCGCGTAAGCCGATAAGATTCTGTTCAATTTAACGGCGTTTTGTTCCACCGGACATTCATTCGTCCCATGCACATGGCCGGATCTTGGTCCACTGACCCACTTCAACAAAAGTCAACCTACTTGCCACCGTTTCATTACATTTTGTATATAGCTATCGTGATATTTTCTAATACTATCATGTAAAATTCAATACACCTCACGCTGTCACCCAAAATGTATGACATATTTGTGTGAAGCCTAAGTTCATATCAGTGGAATTTTGTGATAAAATAAAAAATGAATAAATGCTAATTGAATTGTGAAAGATATAAATAAAATCACAAAGTTTTATGAGAGACGATTTTTATATAGAGACGGACTATATTATCAACAAAAATACTAATATTATTAATTAAAACTTCCAATATCAAGAACATGGATAATTTTATTCATAACGTGAGTGTTTTTGTTAATAATATGATCCGTCTTTATAAAGAAATCGTCTCTCATAAAACATGCTCAAGTAAAATAGAAGAGATTTATTTTGAAATAAAACTAGCAAAAAAGATGTAAGAGATTTAGTTAATATTGACAAATAAGTTAAGAAAATAATTTAAATTTTAACAAAAATGAAAATGAAGTAGTCATTGAGTTCGATAGTAACAAAATAATGATAAAAGAAATTCAATGGAAGTGTGGAAACATTGTATAGTGTATACAATCCAACCAACAACACAATTAACTAGTGTCGGTCGATTATTGGGCTCTCAACTGTGACTTGCACCAAAAAAGATAAAAAGCAACTTCTCCAGAATCTATTTATTCATAACAACATTTCATTTGAACTGTTTCAGCTTCTTCTCAGCTATTCTTAACTCAGTTTTGAATAGTCCATTCAGTTTCTTTCCCGTTTCTTGTTCAAGGTGCGTTTTCTACTTGCCCATTTAGTGCCATTGCTTCTCTGGTATGACAAAATTTACGTTTTCATTCTTTTGCATTGTCTAGTGTGAAGTACTAACTTGATGGTTGTTAAATTTGAACATTGCTTATTTTGGTCTGAAACCAATCTGTTAGTGTCATCTAAACAGAATTAGGGACAACAATAAACGGCAACTACCCTGTTTTACAGTACTAGTTTGATCTTTTATGTTACTGATTGGATACTGAGTTTGGAATGAGCAGAATTAATCATGAAAGGAAGGTTCCATCAGTGGCTGCCAATTCTTGTTTCTATGCTGATGATTCTGCTGAGGAGTGTACAAGGATTTGATGTTGGTATTACTTATGTTGAAAGTGCTGTGGCTAAAGGAGGAGGTAATTTGTGAACCTTAACAATTAGATAGACTGTTAAATCGAAATCTAACATTTGTTATTTATTATGTTTAGAGCAACTGCGCTTATATTAGAAGAGATTGGAAATTTTACTAAACGGGATTGCTTTCTGTACAGTAAATGTTTGCTCTCGATTTAACAACACTCATGGCTAAGTACTCCGGTTTGCCCATTTTGAAAGTTCCATTATATTTTGTTATATGAATGTTCTTGCTATAAATTTTGCAGTTTGTTTGGATGGGAGTCCACCTGCATACCACATGGATAAGGGATCCGGAGCAGGAATTAACAATTGGTTAGTTCATTTTGAGGTTGGCCCTTTCATTTCCTTCTTTTATGTGATAAAGAAAACTTCTTTGAATAGTTTGTTCTAAGAGTAATACAAAAAGGATCGACAAACATTGTGGTTATAGTTCTGCATCATTTGTAGTGAAGAAACGGGTATCATATCCAGCATTTAGTCTATATCTTTTAGAGTTTTGGCATGGAAAGTACTACTAATTGATATGTTCATATAATTAGCTTTGAAGTCCCTGATGACTTTCTTGATAGCCTAATAGAACAAACAGTTTGTTCATATTGAACTTATGTTAGTTTTTATGTGTGGAATATTCAAGGGCGGAGGTTGGTGCAACAATGCAACGACGTGCCTTGCTCGAAGGGATGAAAGATTGGGTTCCTCCAAGAAGATGGTTACTGTGGTTTCATTTTCCGGGATGTTAAGCAACAAAGAAAAGTTTAACCCTGGTATAAATGCTTATGCATATTGAAATGTTATGATCCTTATGAGTTTATGACCACTTTGTAGACTGACATGTAGAAAAATCTCATTCCAGATTTCTACGACTGGAATCGCATCAAAGTAAGGTACTGCGACGGATCATCATTTACTGGTGATGTAGAGGCTGTAGATCCGGTAAGTCATCCTTCCTTTCCCTTTTCCTTTTCCACTTAAATGTTATTTTCAGGCTGTTTTAATACTAACGATATCGATAAATTTGATCAGCGCACAAAACTTTACTATAGAGGATCCAGGGTCTTCCTTGCTGTTATACAGGACTTGTTAGACAAAGGAATGAAAAATGCCAAAAATGTAAGAACTCTTCCTCCACCAATTGTCACTGTAATATACAATCAATCTCCTGTAAAAAGTTAACCGAACAACTTTTGTGATTTCTTGATAACTTATTGGCTTTCTTATTATGTATAGGCGGTTATATCTGGATGCTCAGCTGGTGGATTAACATCTATTCTTCACTGTGACAAATTCAAGTCACTTCTCCCAGCGAGTACAAAAGTGAAGTGCTTCGCAGATGCTGGTTACTTCATTAATACGTATGCTTTCCTCTACACCTATAATTTGGAAAGAATTAACAAAGTTGTGTCTCCTTATGTTCTTCGCAACCAAACTCTGATGGTTATTTGGCAGTAAGGATGTATCTGGAGCTCAACATATTCAAGGTTTTTATGATGATGTTGTGGCAACACATGTAAGATCTTGTCGACTAAGGTGATTATCTCTATAATCGAGTATATATATCCTCACCATGGCCTTGACTTTTGGTCTGTAGGGATCAGCAAAGAATTTGCCAGAAGCTTGTACCTCGAGAATGAAACCTGGTTTGGTAGTAAAACTTCTCCTAGCTAGTGGTTTTACTTGCAGATTATGCTCCACGACTTGGCTCATGTTTTGATATGAACTTGAAATTGCAGTGCTTCTTCCCCCAGAACGTGGCACCAACAACTCGCACTCCACTTTTTATTGTAAATGCCGCCTATGATTCATGGCAGGTCAGTTTGCTTGTTAGGCTCCAAAATTCAATCTGAATTCCTTTTTTCTTCTGTTCTTTCCATTTTACGCGTTTAAGGGATTATTTATTAACTTTTCTATTGTGCTTTCATAAACAGATAAAGAACATCTTGGCTCCTGGTGTAGCAGATCCTCATGGTCTCTGGCACAATTGCAAGACTGACATAAACAAGTGCTCTGCCAATGAAATCGAAACCATGCAAGGTTACTTCATACCACAAGTATTCTCATGCTTTTGGTCACAGTATACAAGCCGTTAGAGTATGTAATTAGTTTACGAAATATGTTCTGTTCGTATGAACATGACAAAGCGGTCTTATAAACTGACAAAGGTGATTGTTATTTTTTTTGTGACTAGTCCTGAATGGTAATTTCCTGATACAGGGTTCAGGACAGAGTTTCTAAGCGCATTGAGCGGATTAGAAGCCGCAGCATCAAAAGGATACTACATCAATTCTTGCTATGCACATTGCCAGACTGAAATGCAGGAAACTTGGATGCGAAGTGACTCTCCAAGATTAAGTGGCAAGGTTCGGTCTGTTTATCCATCATTGTTGGCTTCTTTTCCATTCTTCTAAATTATGTCTTGAATCTTGATGAAATATCTCTTCTTTGTGATGCAGAGTATTGCTCAAGCAGTAGGAGATTGGTATTACGACAGAAGTCCATTTCAAAAGATTGATTGTCCTTACCCTTGTGATAAAACTTGTCACAATCGCATATTTGAATAGAACACCCGTCCGTATAATTATATCATGCAAATACATAAAACATTGATGGTTAAGCAAGAGAAAACCCTTCACTATACAAAATTGAAACACTATAGGAAACTATAGAGGTTCAATTGATGAAATAAGAAAGAACATAAAGAATTGTACTACAAATTAGAAGTGCAGAGAACTCTGCTCTTTAAGGTTTGTAATCTACTGTCATATCTTTGTGTCACTTGTGAGGTTGTCATTCATTTTGTTGGTTATGTAGTATAATATGTTTCAAAAGTTGGCCAGGTGTATAATCAATCTTATCAACAATGTCAGTGTGCTTCAATATCATATACACATGATGGGTCGGTGGAGAATCGATTTGAATTGGAAAATGTCTATTCAAATAGTCTGTTTTGTACGATCAAAGCCTTTTTTATTTTATTTTATGGCTTATCATATATAAAAGAGTTCGATCATACATATGAAAAATGTGCCATTATAACTCGATCCTTGAACACATGTGACGTAATATTGATAGATTTGTGATCAGTTATAGAAATGCAATAATTTAAATTCATAATCTTTGAAATGGAACAAGTTAATATCAAGCCATACTATGTAGTATTATTGTTATTCAAACCATCATCTAGTAAGTCTAGTTTCTCACATGATCAAGTTTTTCACCAGCATCCCTAGCAAGCTGTGCATACACAAAGAACTCATGGTTCCTTTCCAAAATGTTAGCCGGGTCATTTTCACCCTTAGCAAACTTATGTCTGCATTCTTCAAAGTCATCTAGGGCAGCATGGAGCTGATCAGAAATTGCCTCGTTCGAATCCAAGGAGCTCCTGGCTTGGTTAATGTCGCGAATGGCGTCACTGTAGTTAGTTGCACAAGTTTGATACTTGTCTTTTAGGTCATTGTCATCAGAATTGCTGAGCAATTGAGTGAATAAGTCGAAGACCTCACTTGCTTTTCCTCTAGCCAGGTCAATAGCGGTATATGCAGCTTTTGTGTCATCACCACCAAAACCGTCCTGATTATCATTTATGATCTTCTCACATTGTTGTGGTCTGTAGTTATCGTTGCAGAGGTCAAGGATGCAATTATTCGCATCCTTGTTCTGCTCGATGGGACGAGACCAAGAATAGGGAAGAGATGAAGCTAAAATGAGAACATAGAAGATTGATGCAAATGACATTGTTTTCTGGAAATAAGACATTGTTATGTTGAATGATGTTGCTTTGGTTTTGTTTGATTGATGTGCTGTAGTCAGTAAAGTGACCTCCTTTTATACTAGATACGTCTCAAATGTAACTTATATAACTAAAGTTGACATTTATTCTTGGGTTGCATTAAGTTTTTCAGTTAGGCTTCATTAAAAAGGCTGATGTGTTTTAAAAATATTTATCAAAATTAATTTTGATAACTTGCTACATTATAGTCCTTAATGTTAATTGCACCATGTTTAAATCCCAGAGTTGTTTGTGACATGTCCAATTTAATCTCTCTCGACAATTAATGAAATTTGCGGTTTGTTTTCTTATAGTGAACTAGAATAAACGTCATACGTTTTGTGTGTGAAGATGTATTTTCCGGTCTCTTTTTATGATTAGATAAGTTATATATCATAAAACTATGTCAATATCTCTTTCAATTAGAATTAATTATTAGTATTCTTAAAATATAAAATATACAGAAGATAAGAAATATATCATAAAATGTATCATTCTGAACCGCAATGAAAAAAATAATGCTTAAATGTTTTCTAATTTATAATAACGATATATAAGATGAAGAACTATTCCAATATCTTAACTTTGATTTTGTAGTATTTCTTTATATAAAAAATTTCTTGTCTTTGTGTGGTCATTGGAGTCTATTGTTGGGTACCTTATCAATACCCTTACTGCTGATGATTTTCGTGCTCTTGACAACGCAACATACAATTGTCAATGCTAGAAAATTGGTTGTGGCAAATAGATCCCAACATTTTCTAGCGTTTGTCCTTGTGCCTTGTTTATTGTCATTGAAAAGCATACCCTTATGGGAAATTGCTTCCTTGTGAAATGTATTGGGCATTTGAGATTGTCCTTCGTTTCTAGTGATATCCTTGGTATCATAACATACTTTCCTTTGTATTCTCCAGATGCAATTATTGCACCGATGATTCGTTTCCCGACCTCTTTTACTATCATTCCTGTTCCATTACACAATCCTTCGGCCGCATTGAAATTTCTCACCATCATGATAGGACTGTTTACCTTTAGCCTTATGATGTGTTGTGGGATCCCGGTATGTCCGTAGAATTGAGAAAATTCTAATAATGTGTCTGTTGGTTACTGTCATGTGCGAGGTCTGTGCTGTAGAACTCGAATATTTACCCTGGAAACTTGTCTATCAGAGAATTATTTATTTCGTCAACACAGTGGTTCATCGGCGTAAGGATTGCTCTATCAGTTTTCAATGACACTTGTTGGAGTTAACATTACATGTGATGGCCATATTTACCGTCGAACTGCCATCTTGAGATCATTGCACTGTGTGCTATAACATTTAAAATACGATCCAGTTGGAGTTGATGTTTTAGTTTTGCATTTTTCACATCCAACATACATGAAGTCGGCTAGAATGACATGAAGTTCTGCCTCAACTGTGATAATGTACTTTTGATACTATTGTTTACAGAATAGTAAGTTGAATCCGGTATAAATCAAAGAAAAGAAAACATTAATGAATTAAAAGTGTGATCACTTACAGGTACTGAATCATGTAGTTCACTAATTGATACTTCAGGTGTGATTAATGCAACATCCATCTTTTGTTTTGATGGACTACTTTTAATTTTTCTTTCTTGAATTTCTTCCATGTGTGTCATACACCTTTAACGATAAAGAAACATGGGTGGGGTGAATAAGGTAAATAAAATTAATTAGTAACTTAAATTTAAGTAGTAGCCTTACAATTCATTCATTTTTGTAACATATGCATTATTCATGCTCGTTACGACATACGAACTGCCACTTGAACTCACTGATTTGTCTACATAGTCATTGAGGTACAATCAATTTACTCAATTAAATTTAAAGTAATACGTTTATAAAGAAAGAAAGTCTTACCATAGAATTTGCTATCTTTGAAGTTAATGAGTGCCACAACAAGTGTCTCATCAATCAACACAGAATGTGTTCGTTTAGTCAGACGTTCATAATCCAAAGGCTAATAATTATTTCATTAAACTTGAGAGCAAATACAAAGTGATTATAAGTTGTACACTGTAATAAGATTTATATTTTAATTAAAAGTAAAGAAGATTCTTACTTATCGTCAATGCCCATATACTCGTCAATTTCATGCCTATCTTTAGTAGTTCGTGGAGGTTGTGTTTTTATAATGACAACAATTGCATCTGAATAGGTGAAATTCAAAAAACATTTAAAATGGAAAAGCAAAGAAAGCCATGATAGAAAGAAGAAATCAATCAATCTCATCAATTATAGAGAAGAGTTGGTGGAACTTTACTTATAGTAGAAGTAATTGTAAATTCGTCAAAGCTTGAGAAGTAGCCTTTAAATGGGTTTGCAATTTTTTGAGAATATTCAATGCTCGTGACCATAGTATTGGCATTTATTGTCCAAGAGCACCATGTTTTGGCCAAAACAGACTGGTACGAGATGTTTGCGGTTTCAATACCTACATTTTACATCACATATGCCTTATCTTGTTCGATAATTTCCTCATACAACTCAATATCTGAGTTATATATTACAACTTTAACACAGTTATCCCGAAGTTTAAATTTCTGCACCCCGGTACTTCCAACTCGAAGATGACCTTTACAAGAGATCCTTCAATGGAACCCACCTGCGTTGCCTCGGACCACAAAAGGCCCGGGCCGCCCTGAAAGAAATAGATAGCGGCAGTTGAGGAAGTCATTCCGGGGGAAGGAGTTCGGCACAAAAGATCATCTGATGACTGATGCATCCGGGGGAAGTGGAGCTACATATAAACGTCCGAACGAAATAGATAATATATGTTCCGAGACATAAAAAGTTGCATATAAACAAGATCATTCAACGGTGAGTCAAATCAATCCTGATGCATGGCTGAAGCCACGCCATCAGCATACAATATCCGAAATAAAGCGGGTTTTTAGAAATATTCAGGGTATAGTAAAATGGTGCTAGAATGTAAAAAATTATCTTAAGGTCCGAGGACCATACAAATCTACGGAGCATACTCCGCCTTCAAACATCCTTCTTTATTCTGGGGCCTGCGAAGTCCCCTCTCCAGTGGTCTCCTTGGCCTTTTCGGCCGCATGCTTCTTCTTCATCCTCTCTAAGTATTTCGGAGCTTCGGTCATCAAATTCATCTTCGGTTGTTCGATGACTGGAGCCGGGAATGCCAACCAGTCTCGGTTGTGCTCGGGATAAGTTTCAAAAGGGACCAGAAGATGTTGCAGCAATGTATCGAACACTTACTCCGGAAGGAAGGGACCTCCATGATTGAACTTCAACTCAGTTGTCTCCGAGGTAACCAGCTCCACGAACTCATCATTCATTAGTTCAGCATCGTCCAGGAGTTCTCCGGTGAAGCGGGTGCCATTTGAATTGTTGAAAGCATTGATGCCCTCGAATCGAATCAAAATCATCCGGAAGTTTCCCCTTTAGCTGAAGTTGGCCGATAGCAGCTTTGAATCCCTCACTCCAGGCATCATCTCTGGAGGTCTGGAGATAGAACTTGCAAGAGAGCGAGGCCAGGAAGTCCCGAACAGCCTTTGTCCGAGTCCTTTGGAGATTGTCAATCATCTGGTCTTTGAAGCTCTGGGTCAGCTCCATGAAGTCCGATAAGCCCTTTTCCAGTACTTTGTAGTCGGTCCGGACCTGGGCCAGATTTTGTGCTAAGTCATTCCGGTTCTCGACCACTTTCCTCATCTTCGAGGACACAGACAAGTACTTCCTATTATAATCCTGATATTGTCCTCCATCTCCTTCACAATGGCTTTGGATTTGGAGAGCTGGGTGTCAATTTCGGCTCTCTCCAGCCACATAAGTGCAAGCCCGGACAACAACAATCAACTGCATTGAATAGATCCGAAAGGATTAACACTGTAAAAATGGACATCAAATAGAGAAAAAGTTTAAGTACTTCGGATATCTTACATTCCGGCTTGCCTCAGTCAATTCGACTATTCTCTCCACCTCATTCATGGCCACCAATCGGGTCACCTCGGCATCTAAGTCGTTATCCGGGTTGTGGACCTCGATTGCCTTACCTTTCCCCTTCTTCGCCGGGGAAGTTGGACCTCTGGATGCCCTTTTGGAACTGGACACCGCCTTTAAATAAGATGATTTGGATGGCTTGGCAGATCCGGAACCAACGGGCTTAGGAGGCTTCTTAGCATCAGCCTATTTCCAGCCTTGGTCTTGCCCTGTTTCGGAGTGGGCATTTTCATTGGACCTTGGCCTTGATAAACCCGTTAAAGGTTCTGATCCAAGTTGGTAGCCGCATTGATGGGATCTTCCATCAAAAAGGTAGTCGAGACCTTGATGGTCTGGGAACGCAGCTTGTCGGTGATCTCCTGTTCTTGATCTTCTTTCTACTTCCTATTCAACTCCAACAGAGAAGACATATTTTTGTCGAACCAAAACTCTGCAATGAAAATAACACTGGTTAAATTCGAGAAAGAGAGTATCCGTAACGTTTACACTTAACAAAATATATATTTAGGATACTTAGCAAGAGACATAAACGATCAAACAAATTTTGAAATTCTACTGCTCCGATCCTATCACTAACCGAAGTCGTGATCCGGATTGCCATGATAACACTCTGGGGCCATTCCGGCCAAATAGGGCAAAGGTTGACAGATCAACCCCCGGAAGAAATATTTCTAGGTCCAATTCTTTTTTCGAAGACTTTGCATCCACAAAGGTAAGTTTCATGCTGGAGTACGATTGAAGGTAAAAGAATCTCGGGAGAAAACACACGGGAACACTCACTTGTCCCGACTTGTTTCGGGCTGACCATCCTTCAGAGCCGTACGGACGAAGATGCACTTCCGCCACCATTCCACACCAAGAGAGGAAATCGGATCCTCAAAGAAGACATACCAGGACCAAACTAGGAAAGAATAAAGGTTCGGGTGGGAGTCACTGGCCTTGATCTCGAAGAGCATCCGAAAGTTTGTGGTATTCAAGTGAATTCCCATATGCTTGCACAAGACTCAGAAGCACATCGAGTTGCCCAAGGAGTTTGAAATGATTTGGTGTGGGCTCAGACCAAAATCATTAAAGATCTGAAGAAATTGGGGAGCGACATGGAGACTCCATCCGCAATGGAGCGAAACCTCATAAACCGCCATACAACCTTCCGGAGGATTGTAGAAAGCATGTTGAGGATCCAGAACAATTGACTCCAAAGATTCAGGGATCTCATATTTGGCTCAGATCTCCTTCAACCCCTCGATGGTTATCTCACTAGCTTGGGTCGGAAGGGTTTCATCTAGGTTTAATTCCCCAACAATATCCGGATGAACAACATAATCCCTGCTCCTCGGGTATTTGATCTCGTGGACCCGACCACTGGACGTCCCCACGGTATCATCATTCTCTTCCTCCTCTCTGGTCTCCACACACTTAGCGGTTTCAGCATTCTCTTCATCCTCAACCTCCTTTTCCTCCTCCTCCCCCTCATTTGGAATGGTAACCGGAGGCACCTAAGCTGTAGGAGACTCTTCCTCATCCAAATTTACTATCTCGATAGCTCGGAGGGGAGTCACCATTCGAACTATAACCTCAATGAAAACCTCGAAGCAGCAACATCTGGAGCCTCATCGAATGTGTCTTCTACCATCACGGCTAGAGGTTCCTGGGGATCCGGGATAAAGGGTAATTAATAAGGACGAATACTAGTATTATAACCCAGACTACGGCATAAAAGAACGACCTCATGAGGAATTTCACCACCATCAGATCCGTAGGCAGTTCCAACTTCTCCGGTGGTAGTCTGGTGAGTCGATAAAGCCTAAGAATTAGAAGAACTTGAATGATCCTGGCGATCAGGATCCTTGGAATGGGGTACTACAAGGCGGAATGAAGGCTACTTACCTCCATATCCGTCTCTATTTCTATCGACACAGATCCCTGATATTGTTCCTCGACAACATCCCCAGCCTCAATGTCAATCCGTTCTTTCGAAGTAACGGAATATGAATTAGTATCTGGGCTTAAGCCTGGCTCGGATCCATAACTGCGACCTTCGGGAACATTCTGGCTATCACTATTAGACATCCTAGGGAAGGAAGGAAAGGATAAGTCTAAACGGTCCGAGACGACCTAGGCAAGCAATACATGAAGATTTTATCCAAGACATTTTCCTTCTAAACCTAGTTTCGAGTTTCTTAGTCCCAACTTAATTCGGAGTTAGTGGACGCAGTTAGTTCTCTACGGATTACCCTACTCGACTAATTCGTGCTCAGATTGCTTGGCTACTTCAAAATGAGTGATAATATCTGACTTAACAATAAATACAAAACGAGGATAGCGCACATAAAATAATGAAGAACGAGATAAATTAAACACATTTCCGAAGTAAAAAGGCTAGAGGGTTCGAATACTTGATCTAACTCGAAGATTGGATCGAAAGGCAGCTTTTGCTTCGGAAGTCTCAGTTGATTTTCTTTGGATGCTCTGTTGCTCACAAATCCACTCTCTAGAATAACGTTGCAAATGTCATTGACGGTGACCCTATATATAGAGGGGGATAATTTGGGAAATCCAACCGCCTCGAAGATTGTACCCACGATCTAACCGCCCACTACTTTTGATCCAATGGTTGGGATAATTTGGGAAGTTGAAAAGACATATTCGGACATTAACACATTTGACGAAGTTTGGTATCCCTCGACTGCCACATAACTACGGATGAAGATTACTTCGGATATATCAAACTTGATATTCGAAGTTGGATGAATTTGTTTGTTCACCAGTAAACTTATTTACTTCGGATACTTTTCACCCATTTATCTCGGCTGTTCTATTCGGGTCTTGATTGAACTTAAGAACTCTAATTACTTCGGATGGACGGTTCATTTCACAACACAAGCACATGAAGTTGTTTGAACAGACAAGACATCAATTAGATCCGACAAAACACAAAATTTGATATATGTGAGATTAATACATATATTCGAAGGATTATCCAAGTCTAAGACGGAGCAAAATAAAGGTTAATAATTACAACCGAATAAATATTTTTCCGAAGTAGCAAAATATGTAAAACCTTACATATTTAACGGGGCATACCTCGCCCTGATCCATGCTAGACTTCTGGGTCCGTGCTAGACACCTGGGTCTCCACGCTCATAGTCGGACCTGCCCCCGCCTCCATCCGAGCTCGCGCCCTCCTCCATGCCTCTCTCTTTCTCTTCTTTCGTGCCCGAGCTTGCATGAGCTCGGCCTTCCGACCAATCTCTTTCAGCTCCCAAAGAGCTCGCACATGGTACATGAGATCCCGCAAGACCGGATCCAGAATCACTGGATCAGCCGAAGTCCCCTCACCCGGATAGAGGGGAGAGTGTCAGACCCCGCAGTCACATCTGGAGCTGGAACTGGCATAGGGACAACGGTGCGAGCATCGTACTCATTTTGGCAGTGTGCCCAGCATGAAGGTCCATAGATTCTTCGACATCCTGCATGCAAAATGTCAAAGTCAATTACTTTGGATCTGAACTTACCCTTGGTTCCGAAGCTAATAAGACCCGAACCCAAATATGGAAGTGGAATTTACCTCGGTTATTTTCTTCGCTTCGGATGAGTTACTCTTTCTTGGCGTGATGGTGAAAAATGAAAGTGACTGCCCCCTATTTATAGAAGGACAATTTGGACAGCGCAAGAATTTACTACTATTTGACTGTTCAGATCCACCGTTGATCTATATGACCCAACGATCACAGTACAATTCAGAAGACGAAAAGACACAATTGGTTAGCCCAATAGTTACACTGGTTGTGTCTCCACTATTAAAGCAATCACTTCGGATATCTCATGTAAGAACCACAACTTTTATTACGTATCCGAAAATTAATTTAATATTAAAATTATTATTTCGCACGGGTGAAAATATTGAGTGGTTATATTAAATCGAATTAGAAATTTAACGCCGAGCGTATTCGCCGTTAAATTGATAAATTGGTATTATATTAATAAAATAATAATAAAAATAATAAACTAAAAATATTTATTTTAATTTTTGTATGGCTTTAGTTCGACTTAAATATCGCTCGAGAACCGATTTTCCATTTTTTTTCCAGAATTTATTTACGAGCCGTTTGGAAGCCAGAAGAAGCCAGATGTATATAATGGCAAAATTACCAAGCTACCCCTAATTTCTTCTTCTTCCTTCTTCTTCACTTGTCCTTTTTTGTCATTTCTCCCTCCTTCTTCTCCAACAAAACGTTTTCCCCATCTCCAGTGCCATCCGCCCGTGCCCAATTTGCCCCTTCCTCCCGTGCCAAAATTGCCACTTCCCCGTGCCAAGTCGCCAATCTTCCCGTGCCAAGCCACGACCAAATTCGCCATTTTCATTTCTTCTTCTCCATTCAAACCGTGGCCACCGAACTTCACGGTGAAGTAGCCGCCATTGACACCGACAACCGACACCTGCACACATGATGGACACGTGGAATGATGTGTCAACCGGAGGAAGATCGACGCGGGACACGTGGCCAACACACGGCCTCCGACCGACCAACATCGGCCGCCATTGCCGCCGCCCTCGGCTATCAAAGTCGGCCGTCCCCCCCCCCGCCCCCATTCCTCCACACCTCCTGCTCTTCTCTCGTTTTCTTCTTCCTGCTCCGCCCCTCCCACCACTGCCCGGCCACCACGTCACCACTTCTCAAACCGCCCCTAATTGCAGGATTAAGTGTCGTTTACTCGACCAATTTTTTCGGTAAGTATCCCGTTTATTTTTTGATTTTATTCGAATACGGAACGGGAGATTGAATAGTAATTATTTGCAGCCTTTTGCCGCCTCGTCACCACCACCTCGACTGCCAACTTTGCTCGCCTTTCCTTTACTCGCGCGCTCACACTTTGCTCGGTTAGTGTCACCCTTTTTTTCTCGTTTATCATCGAATTTGGGGGAAATGAATTATATAGTTATACTGTCTAAGTTATGTAACAGCTGAATTGCATAGTGTAGCTAGTACTGTATATTGTGTGTCTCAGATAAATATAATCGTCGACTGCTCATCGACCGTAGGAAACTAACTAAATGCAGTATATTGCTGGATTGCATAACTGTAGGTAGATGTCGATTGGCCGTCGACTATAGGCTATAATATGATATATTGCATGTTGTATTGACATGGTGTGGCTTAAACTACTATTATACGTCTGAAAAAATACCGAGATAGGCATGTCTGGATTTTTCTCTGATAGTGGTTATAGGTCGGATTTAATTTCAGAAAGTAAGAAGATGTGTCGAATTGACCGTTTTGAGAGAAAACAAATATTTTATAACCAGAAAATTATTAAAAGAACAGTCTAGTTTTACTAAACAGTTTTGATCATTCTGAACGCTGATTAATTAATTAATTAAGGTGTCGTAGGTTCTGTAATAGTTATAAAACTCGAATATTAAGTCGGTTTTTACGTACGACATGGGACTTTGTGAAATGGTAGACGTTGCCATTTAAGTTGTTGTAATTATTTGGGGAAAATTTACGGGAGTCTTCTAATTATATATAGTATTGGAATTAAGTTGTATTGTCTATTTATTTATCAGGAATTACGAAGTCGCATAACTTGCAAGATATCCACGGTGAGTGATTACGAGCTTTCGACATCCGGCCCTGGGAAAGTTGATATTGTTCATTCCTTGCACTTTCATATATGTTCCTGTTTATGTGCCTGAATGTCTAACCCTAACTGCGGCCACCTGACGACGACCGATTGACTCCGACTCGATTTCTGATTTCGATTTCTAGCTGTATAACTGTAGATGACCTGTACTTAGGGATACCTTACTTGTATTGATTTGATATTCTATTATTTCAGTTACTGATTAATACTTTACCCTGAGTATGTTTTACTGATCCTGTTTACTGATCCTGTTACTGATCGTCATGAACTGTATTGCACGAAAACTGTTTTCCTGAAAAAAGCAACCACGCACTGTTTTGAAAATTTTGGGAAACCGCACTGGTCGGCACTGTAGACATACTGTTACTGATGCTGGGTGATGCTACCTGCAGCGATACTGTTACTGGCGCTGGGTGATGCCACCTGCAGCGATACTGTTACTGATATTGTTCCTGTTACTGACACCGGTTTCCCCACAGTTTAAAACTGCCTGATCAGCGTGTTGTGTTGGTTCGCTGCACTGTTGCATTCATACGCATATTCATGCATGCTTGATTATCCTCACTGAGTCCATGTGACTGACACTCTCCTCATTTCAATAATTCTGTTTTCCCAGATTTTGAGCACGAAGAATGGACCGGGTAGCTAGGCAGACAGACAGATTCTGGCCTGTTTCCGTTGCTGATCTAATAGATGTGTGTTTTAATTATCGAATTATCAAGTACTTTTGGGGATTGTAATAAGTAGTATTTTAATAATTATATATTTGGATGTTCGGCACAATCCTTGACGTCCGGACCAGACCGGGGCCTTACAGAGTTGTATCAGAGTCCGGTTTGGACCAATAGGACTGTGACGTATTTCCAAATACCAACTCCTAAAATATTTTCCAAAAAAAAAAAAGGGAGGGGAGTGACACATAAATATGCACTGTTATTATCTATATGTTACTGACTTCGACAGATGAGCGATGACGAAAGCCGGGATTGGGACAATGAACGAAACTTTGTACAGTCGTGGGTCGACGAAGCCCATGCCGGGCGAATGCATACCCGACAAGTAGCTGAACAACTGGAGGCAGAACGAAGGGCTCGTGCCCGCAGCCGTGAGCGTCTCCGCGCGGTGGAACACTGGATGCACTATATCTGGCACGAGATGGAATTTGTGCGGACCGAGCTGTCCCACATTGAACATGCTCTAGATGATCCCTCGTCACCACCTCCGGCGATAGGCCCGCCGCACCCGGCTCCTTCGGCAATAGTTGGAGGAGGTATGATCATTGCCGGGTCGAGTGGTACAGCTGCTGGCGCTCGTGGATTCCGAATGACGGCCCGGAAGTCCACATATCCCTATCAGCAACGTCCCCTGGCCCCGAGATACATCTCCTCCGAGGAAGAAGATCCGTCTGAAGACCCAAGGTAGGACGGATACAGCCCGGACGACGAGGCGTCGACCTGTCGACGCTAGAGGTTTCAAAGTCCTATGTTTATTAGTAATCTTAGGATTTATTATGGAACTATGTAGTGTGAATACGTGTGTACTTATCTGTTTAAGTTAGAAATAAACCGGTCAACTCGACCGGAAGTCTTGTAAGTCTGTAATCAGAAAAGTTTAGAAATCAACCCCGGTTGGAACTTATCTATTTATGGTATTATAGCTGACCTGAAATCCTTAACTCAAGGAAATAATAGGTCCTAAGTTAAAGCCTTCTAGGGGGATCGGATTAGGCGAAAAGTGTTTTTGTAGAATTCGAGTAGTAATTGCCTATTATCATCCTAACCGTTATCATATCTGCAACTAGTCGTTAACTAAGTTATACGCCCTTTCCATATTTCAGACAAGTAAGATGTTTGAAGCCAACAGCTCGCAACCCGAAGCTCAGGGTGAAGAGTTCACACCCCCACATCTAGCTTCACCAAACCCAGAGGTAACCCTCTGACTCCCGGAGTGGGAGAAAATGAAACCAGAGGAAGCATGCAAGAGATGCTATCCTTTTGGACCTTTCTCACTAAGTAGTGGCAAAACCAGCAACCACTGACTACTACGACTCGATTGCCAGACGTACATAGCGACGATCAGGTACTGGAACGCTTTCTTAGGTTCAATCCCCCAATATTTTTCGGGGAAACTGATGACAAGAAGGCAGAAGAAGTTTTGGCCCGATTGGAGAAGATTTTTGAGGTTCTGAGTTACACTGAGGAACAAAAGGTCAAGTATGCCACCTATCGGCTAGAAGAAGCTGCGAGAAACTGGTGGGTACTAGTAAACTGGAGATGGAAACAGGAAGGTACTCAATCGACGTCGAAGAATTTTGTACAAGAATTTAATGAGAAGTTTTTGCCCGAGGTAATACGAAACGCCCAAGAACGGGAGTTTCTGGAACTGATTCAAGGAAGTAAAAATGTGAGTTAATATGAAGCGGAATTTTCCCGCCTGATCCAATACGCTCCTCACTACTGGGATGATGAGAAGCGGAAAATTCGGAGGTTGGAACTATGTCGGGCCTTAGTTTCAGTTAATCATGTGAGTTATGTCAAAGCTGTGGAAAAGATTTTGCATGTTGAAGCAGAGTTTAGGGAAGTAAGGAAGTTGGAGTAGAAGATTAAGAGGAATCGACCCGAGAATTCCTCATCTGTTAACAAATGACCAATGGAAACCAGAGTCCCTGAGCAGGCAATGGGGAACGCTCGTCCCCGAGTTGAGTCTGCGCCCAAGAACCCGTCAGCAAAGACGCCCGCCACCACTACCTGCTCTTTTTGCAGGAAGTCCGGCCATACTGAGACACAATGTTGGCTCAAGAACGGACGCTGCCTAAGGTGCGGCAGTGATCAACACCATGTTCAGGACTGCCCGTCTGCATCTTCAAGGGCGTCCAGCCCCAATGCCCCCGCAAATGCCAAGGCCATTGGTCGACAGAATATCCGACCTAGAGAGTTTATGATGATAGCAGAACCAGGGAGTCCTTCGGCACTCAATGCTATTGAAGGTACGATTTCCATTGCATCCATCCCTGGTACAACTTTATTTGATAGTGGAGCAACACACTCTTTCATTGCTGCCCGATATGCTAGAAAATTAGATTTTACTCCTGCTAAACTAGCATATTACTTTGATAATGAATCTCCTTTTGGCAGTAGTGTAATATCATATAGGATTTACACTAACTGCGCAGTTGAGAATCTAGGTAAATATTACCCAGCAGATTTAATAGAGATAATGTTTGACTCGCATGACTTAATTTTGGGCATGGATTGGTTGTATATACACCATGCAATACTCGACTTCCGAAACCGACAAATTTTCCTAGGAAAACCAACCACCCTTGAAGCTCCCACACATGCCCAAACCCGAGTGATATCAGCAGCTAAAGCATGTAAATGCTTAAAGTGGGGATGCCAAGCATACCTAGCCTACCTGATTAATCCTACACTGGACCAAACTAAGATAGAAAATGACGAGGTTGTAAGGTAATTTCTTGACGTATTACCGGAAGAACTCAACGCGCTACCACCGCATCGGGAAGTAGAATTTGTTATAGAAACTATCCCGGGAGCGGAACCAGTATCCCGAACCCCGTACAGAATGGCCCCAGCTGAGCACCGTGAATTTAAAGTTCAACTACAAGAGTTGCTAGAAAAAGGTTTTATTCCTCCCAGTAGTTATCCCTGGGGTGCTCCAGTGTTGTTTGTCAAGAAAAAGAACGGTACGCTGAGAATGTGTATAGGTTATCGATGGTTGAATAATTTGACTGTCAAGAACAAGTACCCGCTACCCCACATAGACGAGCTGTTAGATTTGCTGCAAGGATCCACTGTGTACTCGAAACTTGATCTAAGACAAGGATATTACCAACTGAGGGTCCGGGAACGAGATATTCCAAAAACGGCTTTTAACACCCGCTACGGGCATTTTGAGTTTGTAGTTATGCCCTTCGGTTTGACCAACGCACCTGCGTCCTTCATGGACCTGATGCATCGAACATTCCGACCATTTTTGGATAAGTTCGTCGTAATTTTCATCGACGATATACTGGTCTTCTACAAAAACCAGGAGGAACATGCTAGGCACTTGAGATTAGTGATCCAGACATTACAACAACAAAAGTTGTATGCCAAATTTAGTAAGTGCGAGTTTTGGTTGTCGGAAGTTAAATTCTTGGGACACAAGATATCCCGAGAAGGTTTACAGGTGGATTTGAACAAGATCAAAGCTATATTAAAATGGAAACAACCTGAAACAACTACCAAAGTCACAAGTTTTCTAGGATTAGTTGGATACTACCGACGGTTCATTCGAGACTTCTCGAAAATAGCAAAACCCCTGCATCTTCTCACAGCCAAGAATGCCA
>JAYMSP010003195.1:0-20708 GCA_036897095.1 Plantago elongata
CTCAACTTCAGCGAGTAATGGCAAGGGATGGTACAACAGATGAAGAGGCAAAAAGCAGGATAAATGCTCAGATGCCTCTGGACTTGAAAAGAACGAGAGCAGACATTGTGATCGACAACTCCGGGTCCCTGGATGATTTAAAGCAACACTTCGGAGAGGTATTAGGCCGCGTTAAAAGTCCTTTGACATGGAAAGAATTTTGGCTTTCAAGAAATGGAGTCCTTGTGTCATTTGTTTCTGCTCTTTGTGGTGCAGTTGCACTACGGAGCGCTCTGTAATTTAAATTGTATATGTATCTTAGCGAAATCCTCGTGTTGTATCAACCACTAATATTTGGTAGTCTATCTTATATTGAAATAATTTAAGCATTTAATATTTAAATGCAAATTTATGCTTCATCTTGTTGTAGTTAACCAGGTTATAATAAGTGGGTCTTATGTTGCTAAATTTGGGCCTATACTCATAAATCGTAGGCATGATCCATGAATCCATCTCTGAACGTAATTTTGCAAATTTCCTGATCTATCAAAGAATGAAGGGAAATTCATCAAGCTCAATTTTTCCAGACCGAACGGTTTTTATCCAGATCTATTTGATTTGTTTATTCGGTCCATTACAGGTTGGTATCTCCCCAATCGTTAATTTAAATAAAAACCTTCTAATTTACAACATTATATTAACACAAAACTTGTTGAGTTACATCCGTCTTCATTATTCAATACATGAATTTATAAATAAATTTATAATGAGCTCCGAGTTTTTCACGACCTAGAAAAAGCTCTGAGTAAATCAGTTGATGCCCCTTCGTCGAAACCTAAGATCTGCAACATGTTCAGATAACAACAACAACCTGGTCAAGCAGGATGCCACCCTCCTCTCCCTCCCATATGTCTAGGACCCAAAAAAGGGCCAGACAAGACACATCATCAACGATACTTTTGACGACAGATTTGAACATGTCGGATACTGAACCGGAACAACAAGAGAACACAGGAAAAGATTCCTATGCTTCCAAACTCTACGGAGGATTGAAACTAGTGGAGTGGAAATTGACAAAGACAGAATCCAAGAGGAAAGCAAGAAAATCAAGATTGAGGCAGCAACTACTGAGATGTCGTTCAAAAGAGTCATCCTGGCAAAGGACTTCAAGGAAGATCTGAGGGAGCAGTGGAAAGATGCTATTCTCATTAAGGTATTGGGGAAGCCCTAGTTTTATCTGGCAATGGTAGCAGAACTCGATACTCTATGGGATCTTCGTGGAACAAGGGAGATGATTGACTTAGGCCATGTTGCTTTTGTCTTAGGGGCATCTCGGAAGAGAAACGAGAACTAATCCTAACCGGTAACGCCATGGCAGTTTGCTGGGAGCTTTTCCTGTCGATCTGCAAGTGGAAACCAAATTTTCGAGCAGATAATGACAAACTTGAAACTACCATAACTTGGCTTCGAATTCTAAATCTCTTTGTGGAATTTTTCAAAGAATCGATCATACAAGCAATTGCCTCCTGTATTGGAGAACCATTTAAGATCGATGGAAATACATTTAATGCAGCCCGGGGCAAATTTGCGAGGGTCTGTATTCAAATACGACTAGACGTACCTCTTGAGCTGGGAGTATGCTTGGACGATACCATATACCAGGTCGTATATGAGAACTTACCGTCGGTTTGTTACACTTATGGAAGCCCAGGGCATCTAAATATGGCATGTGGAACAAAAGAGACTAGTCGCAATGAACCTGATGCGCAAGGGAAGGAAATCTCGGGTGATGGAGAACAGGTTACAAAATACCCCGGCGGAGTGGCTTGTGGAGAAAGCTAAGAAGAAGGAGTTCGAAGAATGGATGATGGTGTCAAGAAAAAAGAGGCAGCCTACGGATTGGACAAAGAAACCAAGGCCAAGAAATTATCAAAATGAGAGGAGTTACAATAGGAGCCAGTCTAATGCTCCGGTGAATAAGGCTACATCTGCGTCTAAAGGGAATATGAATTCAACTAGAAAAGGGAAGGAAGTAGCTACTGACTTGGATTCGTATCCTAATCCCAAGAGAAATCGAACCATGGAAAATACAAGGATACTGCCTCGTACAATTCGTATCTCTGAGCCTATAAAAGATATGGAGCAAAGCCATAGTAACAATTCTAACCAGCAGCGTTCAGCAACCAACTCCAGTTTGTTCTTCAACTCGAATTTGCACCAGGTTAATCAACCGTCGTCCTCGAACACCTTTGATGCATTGGAAGATACGGAGTTTATGACATTGATCGATTGGAGAAACATGGATCAGGAGGCAATAGTCGAAACCAGACAGGATACTCTGGATCGACCAATTCGAATATACAGAACTCGGTCATATCAAGGTTTGATCCAGGTCATAGTAATTCCACCAATGTATTGGCATTGCACGGTGATGGTACAATTAGGAGTGAGCAAAACTAGGACCGGACCAAAAAACCGTCCCTAACCGGCCCGAAAAATCGGTCCTCGGTCCGGTCCTCGATATGGAGGATTCCAACATTTCGGTCCTTGGTCCGGTCCGGTCCAAAAACCGACAAAACCGCGTGTCCACCGACCATGACCGATTATAATGTATATATATAAATTTTCCCTTCCTCCTCTTAGTAAAACCCTAACCCTAACCCCAATTCACCTTCTCCTCCACCCACTGCTCACCTCTCCTCCACCCCGGAGGTCGGCACCACACCTCCGAGCCTCCTCTCCGCCACGGACTCCGACGCCATCCCTACCCATCGATCTCGGCGCCTCCCTACACCTCCCCATCGAGCTCCACGCCTCCCTACATCGCATCTGAGACGGCTCCACCTCCAGGCTTCGCCCGTCCGCCACCGCCACCGCCACCTCCAGGCTTCGCCCCTCTGCCACCTCCAACTCCTCTGCTCCGCCCACCTCCAAACCATCGATTCTGCAACTTCTCTTCACGGCTCCACCTCCAGGCCGACTTCAATCTGCCTCAGGTAGCTGTCGTTGGCAGCCAGAGCAGCGGCAAGTCGAGCGTTCTCGAAGCCCTAGTCGGCCGTGATTTCCTGCCACAGGGCACCGGAATATGCACGCGCCGCCCTCTCCTCCTCCAGCTCGAGTAGATCTCAACCTCTTCTCTTCATATCTCCATTTACATATTTCACTATCCATGGAGATTGATTATCAAATCAGATGAAGTTGAATTTTTTCTTAGATTTGGGAAAGACTTGCTTTGAATATGCTGAATTTTATGTTTTTCAATTTTTTTCGGTTTAATTCGGTTGTTGTCGGTCCAGGCCCGGGCCGTACCGATTTTTTCGATCCGGCCCGGTCCTAGACCGAACTAGTTTAGGTCCGGGTCTGGACCGATGCTCACACCTAGATACAATACATGGAGCGAGAGGACGAACTACTCAACTACTGGCTACGTCTCAAAGTAGACAACGAGGAGAATGGATGGGTGTTCCACCACATTCTGATGTTACTAATCCAATTGATTGCAATATGGAGGGGAGCTCCGATTGTTAACCCCGATTTATCGTTTAATACATTTAGTTTCCCAATGAAAGTACTATCTTGGAATAGTCAGGGAGTCGGTAGCCCCGCATTTGAATCAAACCTTAGAGACATAATCCGTGAACATAGACCATAGGTGGTATTTATATTAGAGACACGTGTTTCTCATGAACACGCGGATGAGATACTACCAAGACTTGGATTTACGAATTGGCAAACAGCACCTACGGATGGTATGATGGGTGGAATATGGATGTTGTGGAATGATGAGGAAACAGAAGTTGATATTCTCCATGTGAATGATCAGGTCATACATGCTAGAATTAATCGTAGAGAGCAACAAAATTGGGTGATATCTGGAATTTATGTCAGCCAAGGAAGGAGGACAAAGCACGACTTTTTAGTCACTTAGAGGAGTTCGCAGCTCGTAATTTGCAGCCTTGGTTCATGACTGGGGATTTTAATGAGATTCGTTTCTCACACGAAAAGATGGGAGGCAATGTGGCTTCGTTCAGACGGTATCAAAGATTTAATGACTGGATTAATCGGCGTGAACTCCAGGATATGGGGTATAATGGACCAAAATTTACTTGGGAAAACAAAAGAGATGACAGAGCGAATATAAGGAACGGATTGGTCGAGCACTTACGAATGTCAAGTGGTGTGAAATTTTCCCGGACAATGTTGTCTTTCATCTACCAAGAACACACTCAGACTATCACCCATTATTAACTTGCTGCCTCGGGGCTGATAAGAAGAAGAAGAAGAAGAAGAAGAAGAAGAGGCCCTTTCGATTTGAAAAGGCATGGCTCTCACACGGTGGCTGCAAACACCTCATTGCGGATATCTGCCAGCAGGAAATAAATATTCTCTCGGCTATTAATCGTGTTCCATAGGTCCTTATTCCTTGGAACGAAGAAAAGATTGGAAATATAGTACACCAGAAGCGGAAACTCCATAGTAGATTGGACGGGATCCAACAATCTTTGGCGCATTCCCACAATACATTCCTGGTTAATCTTGAGAAAGAGCTTATGAATGAATATAATTTGGTGTTAAAGCAAGAAGAAATATTCTGGTTTCAAAATTCGAGGATTAAATGGATCTCTGAAGGAGATTCGAACACTAAGTTCTTCCACCAATCTACACTTACAAGGCGACGAAATAATCGGATTTTGGCCTTGCAGGTTGACGATGATTGTATTGATAATCAGGAACAACTACAAGAGCATGGTCGGAACTACTTCATATCAGTATTTGCACCAACACTTCAAGCTCGAAGAGGCACGAGGAGGCTGCCCATATCAGTTCTTCAAGCTCGAATCACTCCCCAAGAGCATGAAGATCTTGCTAAGATTCCGGAGGCCGATGAGATAAAGAGAACAGTTTGGGCTACACACCCTACTAAAGCCCAAGGACCGGATGGACTTCATGGTATTTTCTACCAGCAATGTTGGGATTCAGTTGGACCATCAATTGTCAAATTTATTCAACATGCCTTTGCTTCAGGGTTTCTGGAAGTGGGAATGTGTGATGCATTCGTCTGCCTGATCCCGAAGATATCCAAGTCAAGAAGGATCTCAGAGTATCGACCTATATCTCTTTGCAATGATTTGTATAAATTCATCACGAAGTGTATAACGATGAGGCTCCAGAATATCATGCCAAACTTGATATCCCATACGCAGTCTAGTTTCATACAAGGAAGAAGTACTCAGGACAATATAGTTGTGATGCAGGAAATATTACACTCTCTCCAGGGCGAGAAAAAGAATAAAGTGGGGTGTATGATAATGAAGCTAGATCTGGAGAAAGCCTACAACATAGTGAGTTGGAAATTCCTGGAAGAAACCCTATTGACTTTTAATTTTCCAAGTAATCTAATCAAGCTTATTGTATTATGTGTCAGAGGTGCTCGTTCACATCTTCTATGGAACGGCAAACCGCTTGAAGCATTCAACCATACTTGTGGTCTTCAACAGGGAGATCTTTTATCTCCTTATTATTCGTGCTATGTATGGAACGGTTGCCGTATATGATCAACGAGAAGGTAAATCAGAAGAAGTGCAACCTATAAAACCGTGTAAGGGAGGACCGAAGTTCTCCCATTTATTCTTTGTCGATGATCTTATCTTGATGAGTAAAACTAGCACCCAAAATGCACGAGATATAAAATCAGTAATCGAGCTATTTGATTCAAAGTCGAGTTTACATCTTAATCTTGCCAAGTCTAAGGTATTTTTTTCCAACTCCGGAGGGGCTGCCACCAAGAATGCGATCACCGATATTATGTTTTGATCATACATGCCGACTTGGTAAATACTTGGGAGTCTCCTTGAGACATGGCCATCAGTCTCGGGAGGAGGCCGGTTTCTCACTTGACAAAGTCACAACAAGATATGCGGGGTGGAAAAGGAAATTCTTGTCAACTGCCGGTCGAGCCACATTGATCCAAAGTTTTACGTCAGCAGTACCTCTCTATGATATGCAAGTGGGTTGGTTGCCGGAACATATATGCGACCGATTGGATAAATTGAACTGAAACTATGGAATGATATAACACAGAGAAAAACACACCTAGTGGTTGGAAACAGGTTATTAGACCAAAGCTGGAAGGTGGTCTGGGGCTACGTGAGGTCAGGTTAAACAACAAGGCCACGCTTTCCAAGATTGTGTGGGTGACGGCGAAATACGAACGTATAATTTGGATGGACTTGGTGCAAGCAAAATATTTTGAAGGACAAAACATCCTGCATTATGTTGCCAAACCAGCAGATAGCCCAAGTTGGAAGGGAGTAATTAAATGTGCACAAGAACTGATTTCGAGTTTCAGATGGAAACTTGGTGATGGAGTAGATGTACGATTCTTTCTGGATATATGGTTTAAGGGCAAAGGAATCTACACTAGAATTCGACGAATCGACATGAGGGATATGTATATCAGAGTTAATCAAGTTCTAGCAAGTAATGGGAGTTGGAACTTCACAACTCTACACACCGTTATTCCAGCAGAGGTGATATCTGATCTTGCAGCATCAAACATTCAGCTGAGTATGGATCCTTATGAGCTGATATGGAACGAAATAACGTCTGGTTTATTCTCATGTCAATCGCCATATAAAACTCTAAAGAAGCAGGATGGTTCGAATAGGCAGGGCAGTGGGAGAGATGTCAACTAGAAATTGCCTTGGCAAAGCCAATTGTCGAGCACTTTCTTTGGTTGGCGCTCCAAGATAGGCTTATAACAAACGTCCTACGTTCAAACGACATATGAAAAATGACCCTTATTGTGGTATATGTCATAGAGAAGAGGAAAGTGTCATCTGTAGACGCTCAAAATCTACCCAGCAACCTGCAAGGCAACAAGTAAAAAACGAGACGTAAGGTACCAAGTTGACACCAGTGTGGTTTCGACCGTAGGGACTCCGACGCTCAAGTTAGTAATCGGGTAGAAAATAAACATAGTGACACACACACACACACACACACACACACACACACACACACACACACACACACAGAGGAGGGAAGAGATAGAGGTCGACTTATCCTGTAAACGGTTTGGCAAGAAATGGACAAGCACCGGTGAGATAGATGGTCGTCTGATGATGATTAGAGATGGTGGAGGGCAATGGATGGTGAAGATCGACGACGATGATGGTTAAGGGTCGATGGGGATATGTCGTAGATGAGGCCGTTCAAGGTAGAAGGAGATGAAGGAAGGTTGATCAAGGAGCTTAAGAGTGATGGAGGCGTTCAACAGCTTGCTAGGGTTTCGTTCAGTGAGAATTGGATGATCTTAACCTCCTTTCTCTCCTCCTTATATACAGACTCTGCCTTCCCATCCGTTCGAGTCCCTCACACCCACTTCTCCGCTCTTTCCGATGAAGCGGTTGCAGTCCTTTGAATGGAGTTGAACTCCTTCTGATCAATCGGTTAGGAGACACATCTTTTATGGAGTTTGTTAGACGAAGTGGTCTAACCATCTATCTCAAGTGTCAACTAGTTCCATCAGCCTAGTAAGAGTATTGACTTGGTTGAGTGACCATGTGGGCTAACTCTCGTCAACTAGTAGGATGGTTGGCAAGGTCACTCGAATTAGATAAGTCGTCTGGAACCAGTTAGATGGTCTTTGGAGTTGGCTCAGCTAGGTGAGCCAACTAGCTAGTTAGCTCGTCGATGAGTCAGGTGGCTGACGAGGGGTGTTGAGCTAGGTAGCTCGTTCAATTGGCCTAGCTCGGTTAGCTGTTGGACCTTTGATACTCGAATTCGACTTGATCGCTATATTGAGCTGGACTCGTTAATGGATCGCGGATTGGGCCTGATTACCTCTAAATGGATCGTAAACGAGGCCTTGTTATGTAGTATTTGGACTAAATTATGGACTGGACCAAGATACACATTTTTACCAATACATCATCCATATATCGAAACATTGCAAGGCTGCCGAGACAGTTTGGAAGGAGTTACTGATACCGGCCGACTTGATCAAATTTAATGTTGATCCCGATCACTCTTGGTTCAAAACAAACCTCCAAGCAAAGCTTGGAACTGCAACCAACACTGATATATGCTTGCCGGCGACCTTCTTGGCAGAGGTATGGGTAATCAGGAAATCGTGAAACGCGAGAATTTTTCGTGGCAGAGTAGATCGCACCGAGAATGATATTTATCATCAAACAATTGATCTGCGATCTCCAAATGAAGATGGATCCCATGGCATACAAAGAAACAATATACTTAGGATAAGCCACCCGCCGGATGGGCTAAGCTTAACAATGACAGAAGTTGTCATCCGTTAGAAAATATGGGATCCATTGGGTGTGTTGTGCGAAGTGAAACTGGAGAATGGCAGTGGGGCTTTATGAGAAAGTTGGTAGCACCAACGGCCAATGAAGTGGAGTTGCGGAGTCTAGCAACTGGACTCGAAATGGCTTGGGAAAGGTGAACCCCAAAGATCATAGTTGAAATGGACTATAAACAGTTTTTAATTGGGTCGCTGGAGTAGACCAGCCTCCGAAGGGGTTGATAACATTAGTTGATCGTTGTAAAGAGCTTCTACGAGAACCATGGATGATGGAGATATGCAAGATAGATAGGAAGGCTAATGCATGCGATGATCATACAACTTCCTTAGGTTATCATTATGACGGGGACGGACTCTCCCCACCCGTATCTATAATCGTAATTTTGGGGTTAGACCTTGGTTACTAAGCCTAATGCATTTCATTACTTACCAAAAAGAAAGAAAGAAAGAAAACGCTTGTTGAGTTACTGTATTATATAAACACATGATTTTCTAGGTTACTGCATTATATTAACTTATATCGGATTTCGTTTTGTAATACTTCGTGCCAGATGGTTATTTGCTACTAGAATTTTCCCTTGTTCCTGGGCTTCTGGTAGTTAGCTTTTTTCTGTTAGATAAATTGTAGAAAAATAAACTACTTTTTTCTACTTTAAAAGTTGAAGAACACTTTTTAAAATCATTTGCAATCACACACTATATACTTACGAGGATTAAACTTAATACTTTTTCCCACCAAAACATTTTTATCAGTAGACAAAATATCAAAATAGAGGATGTTGTAATTTTATCTATAAAATAATTCTATAGTTGACACTAAACACTAGTTTATGGGTTAAGATGAATACGAAATTCAGGAGAATCGATTAGTAATGGATGGGTGGGAGGACGTGATCCAGAAAGATACTGTCGAAACGTTGCTTTCTACTAGTGACTAGTAAGCAACATTAATTAACAAAGACTGTCCTTAATTCATTTTTAATTGCAATATTGGAGGTACGTCGTAATTAGTGCACAATTTATTGACTAATTGATAATTAGTCTGTCGTTGATTTGGATAACTCAACATGACTTAGAAACTATTTCTCATACTGCTGGAGTGGTCATGTCCCCGTTTAAATCGAACATTTTATACAAAAAAATCAATATCAGTTGAGAAATGCCACTCAAATTCTATCTCAATCCGTCCTAAGTCATTCTATCTCCAATTACAAAACATATCATCAAATTAAGATTCGTTTCACAACTTCAACACTAAATGTAATTGTGCTAAATAAATTAAAAGGTTCCACTAGGGACGGATGCTCGGTAAAGGCGTTGCCCTAGTACCGGCGCAAGGTATCCTCATAATTTTAGATGTAATTAATAGGTACCCTTAGTTATATAAATACGTATAATTTATGTTGGAAACTAATGAAGGGGCAACAATGGAGTTGCAAATGATTAGACGAGATAAAGTATATATATTAATTCAACCTGCCGTGACGTGACGATGAGCATATGTCATAGACTATTTTATTATCATCATCAAATAGACGTAAAATGGGTACATGAATGAATCACATTATTTTCATATATATAGGGATAACTTGTATAAATTCTCCCTCCCTCATGTCCTGTATGACCACACGCATATTTTTATATAATTAATTATGTAATGTATATTTATCGTAAGTAAAATAATAAATATAAAGGTTGTGGAACGGATACATATTTCAATATAAATATTAAATTTCTTTTAAGTATATTATTAGAATGTGATGTACAAAAATTACTAAATGTGAAAATGGGACAACAAATTTAAGACAACCCAAAATAAAATACATGACATTCAATTCATGACGGAGGAAGTATTAAATTATCGATACTTATATATTAACTAAAAGTTAAAACGTATATATTATTAATGATAATAATCCTCCAAACAACAAAAGAATTATTTTTATTACTAACATTAATTATTTTGTTAATAATATAACTATATAAGTATCCTTTGGAATAATTATGTGGGTGATGCATGTTAAAAGATGACTCATTTTTCCTTAAATAAATGTATAAAGATAAGAAGAAAAATGAAAACGATGTTGTGAGTTACGCGGTTTCGGTGGGAAACTGAAACTCCACTACTCAGTAGTACTCATGAAACGTGATATCTCGATCTTTTTTTGTGATCATAACACGCATCATCAATCGTTAACTATAAGTTCTACTAAGATTACTTTAATTATTAGTTCATAAACACCATCAACCAGGCTTAATTACATATGCATAACGTCACATCCCACAATTACTAGCTTGCATATGTGTTTTACCGTAGCTTTTTCTTTTAAAACCAAATAGAAACTTGCCATATCACCAAACTAAATGGAAAAAGGAGTACAAGGCACCTAACAAAACTCACGACGGATTAGTTTATAAGTTAGCAAGTTTTTGTCACGCGGAACATAATCAAGATTAAAAAACCCGAATGAGCCAACTAAATCTCTAACGTCTAATAAAATAGGATATACAGCAGAAAACTCAAAGTCTGGAGAATTAAACGAAGAAACTAATGAAATACAATCAGTATAAATTTGAAGGCGCTCCCATCCTTGCAAGACGGCCCAATGTATCGTAGCACGGATCGCATAAGCCTCCACACTCTGTGGAGATAGAGGTTGGTGTACCATCTCTTGACGCCGAGCAGAAATACCATAATGCATACAAACCACATATCCAATCCCCACTCTCGAGCCATAAGCGGGAAATGTGGCATCCACATTAACTCGTGCATACCCTTCCTTCGGTAGAACAGTTGTGGACAACAAATCAGCATCTGTGCCATTGGCTGCACCGACAGCACTCCCATCCCCTGCTCAAGCCCCCCACACCTCGTCTCCCTGCCCTACGCACCTGCCCAACAGCCTCCGCAATGGCATGCAAGCCATAACTTTTGTCCATTGGCCTAAGAAGCAACAAACAAATTCCACAACTTCCAAAGCACTACCCAGACTTCCCCTCCAGTACTAATTGATTAAAATTGCAGTGCCATATTGAATTCCCACTCCTTTCTCTCCAACTCCCAGTACATCTAGCATATTCATTTTTCGACAGTATCAACGGATACATCCCATACCCTCATCGGAATATCGTTCAATGCCCAAACATGTCTAGAGAATGGCATCCACGCAGCCGATGGAGCACAAACTCCTCTTCGACCAAGCAAACCGGGCACAAAGGATCCGTCACCACCTTCCTGCATACCAAGAGCGGCATGATCGGGACTGCGTTCTTAGCCAAACGCCAAACACCAGATCGGATTTCCACAAAAAGTCCCAATTCTCTCCACCTCCGAAGTCGACCCCACCCCACTTCTTGCAGTCGCCTCCAACACCGAACCTTGTGGATAATATTTGGCCTTAAGGAGCTGTGAAAGGAGTTGATAAGATGTGTTGGTAAGCGATTAAAATTATAAAAATTTTAATTAGAATAAATATTTTGAAGTGGTTTTAATTAATTTTAATTGACTACTAAATAAATACTGTGATGGTCGATATATTTACAAGTAAATTATTAAGGTCCATTGGGGCAATATTTATAAAATTGGATGTCGGAAATTGAATTCGGGATGGGTCAACTCGGGACTATATGAGGGTCACCCCACATTGAGATTACACTGTGTTGCCCACTTTCCCCCCTCCTCCTCTTCTTCTTCTTCTTCTTGTTCCATTCTGGTTTTGCTCAGCTCAACAGTAGCTGCTAACAAAGAAAACACCAACATAGAAGAAGCTTCTGTCCAAAGAAAACAGTACAAATTAATCAACTGTGGTGGTAAGTTGTCGTTCACTTTCCTTCGTTCCTTTCCAGAAAGATTTGATTTTTTCCCTCACCTTTCTGCTAGTCTTACAATTCACATCATACTTTCTACTAAATTACTAATTAGGGTTCTTCTCTGGTCTTCATTCTTGACAAAAAAATCGAATCTTGCTCTCAAAGTTCCAATCTTTCTACTTTTAATGGACTTTTAACTCGTCTTGTTACTGTCCCTTTGTTGCTTATCCCCCAAACCAACTTGTTGTTAGTTGTTACACTACTAATATTTTATATCTTGTTGCTCAATCCATTCCATTAAACAAATAGTGAATTCTTCTAGGACTAGTCTGCTTTTATTTACTACTAGTAGTTGGTCAGAAAGGCATGCTTATTGCCTCCTTCTAGATTTAGTATATAGTAACTGTTTCTTCAGCTTTCTTACTTGCTCTCACTACTTCTATTGCTCTGATCTTTTCAGCTCATCTTGCTTTCATTCTCTTCTGGTTGTGTCGTGTTCCACAGGTAAAGATTCATATGCACGCCTTTTCGTCGTATTTGTGTTTGTAGATGGCTGTTGAATTAATCTATGCAGTATAAATGCTTTTGATTGAAACAAGGTTATGAAACTTGATTAATCTAGGCTTATGGATGAAAGAGAGATAAATGGAAGTAGTATTTGTTATTGTTGGTTTGGTTCAAGATTTTGTGTGGATGAAATGGCCTTTTGTAATGATCATTCATTTGCTTGCTGTTTTGATGTCTATGAAATTGGTCTATGGCAATAGTTTGAATGAGTTTTATCAAATGATTAAGGATAGTTGAGGAAGATAAGAACTTGGTGTGCTAGACTGCTGGAGGACATAGTTTTGGTTTTGCAAAAAAATGTCCATGTTTGTTGTAAACAAGCAAAAGTGATGAGCTTTTGGGTGTTTCAGGCTGTAGAGTTTGTGGTTAACTGATTATGATGTTTTATGCTTGTTTAAGAATCTAATTTGTTACTCGAAAGGTTGTGTTGATCTTTGAACTGAAGTGTAGCATAACATATCACTTTTGTCTACTCTATTGATCATTCTTCGCTTCAATAACAAATGAAGCAGCGTACTTTTTCGCCCTTTGCATTGTCTACATCTTAATCATAGAATGTCTGGTTCTTTCTATTTCAGGAATTGGAGAAGAACTTACACATTTAGCATCTTATCAACAACTGTTTATCATTACCTACACAAGGAGACGATTAGGGATTTGAAATGAATATGTCCTTAGTCAGATCTGCAGGACAGTTCGGAAGCTGTGAGCTGTTTTCTCTGAAGAACGGTGATGATAATCCTGGATTATCATCATCCATGTTCAATTCGGAAGACAGTGTTGACATGGTCTACACCAATGAATTGTGTGATACGAACAGCTACGACAGAAGGTATTTACTCAACTCGCCTTCTGGAGAAGTAGCGCGGTCGTTGAATGATGAACCCGAATACTTGGACTGCCAAAGTCCAGGACCTGCAGACTATGATGAAAATAAGCTGAGGTTGAAGTTTCAAGAACTTGAACATGTGCTTCTTGATGATAACACTTTCATTGGCGACAGAAACAATAACCACGACCACTCTATGGACCTAGGTGGTGACTCACCAAAGGTATCTTCATCTTCAAATTCAGTTCCAAGTACCATAAGCAGCACTATGGATACATCGTTTTCAACATCTGAAACTCCAAAGAGCTTGCTTTTCCAATGTGCTGCTTCCATTCAAAATGGGAATTATGAGGCAGCAGCCCACATGATAGACATACTCCGACGTCGTGTCTCCATCCAAGGTGAACCTTCTGAAAGGATTGCAGCTTATATGGTTGAAGCACTGGCTGCTCGAGTAGCCACATCTGGAAGGGGTCTTTACAAAGCACTAAAATGCAAAGATGCCCCCTCATCTGATCGGCTTTCTGCAATGCAAGTCCTCTTTGAAGTATGTCCATGCTTCAGATTCGGCTTCATGACGGCAAATGGGGCGATTTTAGAATCATTTGAAAATGAAGCTACAGTTCATATCATAGACTTTGATATCAACCAAGGAAGTCAATACTATACGCTTTTGCAAACGCTCGCTAAATCTCCAGGTCCATGGCCCCATCTCAGGTTAACTGGAGTAGATGACCCTGAATCAGTCAACCGGGCTGTGGGAGGTTTAATAGTTATTGGAAAACGATTGGAGCAACATGCCATAGACCTTGGAATCTCGTTCGAGTTCCATGCTGTGGCTGCTGAAACTGCCTTGGTTTCTCATGCTATGCTCAACTGTAGGCCCGGTGAAGCTCTTGTGGTGAACTTCGCGTTCCAGCTCCACCACTTACCTGACGAAAGCGTATCAACAGTGAACTTGCGGGACCGTCTTCTCCGAATGATCAAGGACTTGAAACCGAAGCTCGTTACTCTTGTTGAACAGGATGTGAACACAAATACTACTCCTTTCCTGACCAGGTTTAATGAAGCCTACAATTACTACTATGCAGTGTTTGAATCTCTCGATGCGGTACTTGCCAAGAACAGCCAAGACCGAGTGAATGTAGAGAAACAATGTCTGGCTCGTGATATCATTAATGTCGTTGCGTGTGAGGGAACTGAGAGGATAGAACGTTATGAGGTGTCTGGGAAATGGAGAGCTAGGATGAGTATGGCTGGTTTTAAGCCATGCCCCATTAGCCGGAATGTGTCTGATGAAATCAAGAAACTTATAAAGATGTATTCAGACAGGTACATAGTGATAGAAGAGGCTGGTGCTCTTCGTTTTGGATGGGAAGATAAAATCTTGATTATGAGCTCGGCTTGGAAGTAACTTGGATGAAATAAGAGAGATGAAACTTTCTAGTGCCTTAGGTGGATTTGATATTATTAGAGATGTAAACTATTTGTGGAATTGCCTCTTTTTTTTTTTTTTTTTTTGCATCTGATCCTCACATAACAGTTCTGTAATGTATTATACTTTGTTCCATTTGTAACTTCCATTCTGATATACTACAGATTATGTAAGAACTAAAAAATTTGTAAACAGGATTGACTCAGTTATGTACTACTTTGAGTAAAATTATACTTGCGGAGTTGTGGTATTTGTGAAGTTTGGAGAAAGTAAGCATGTCATGCTTCATTCATCCTATGCTTTGTATTACTCCCTCGATTATGTTCCTCCGTCCCATCCCATGTTTCCCATGTCGAAAAAGCAATATGCACATGATTTGTTTTCAAACTATCCACATCTTATGTCTTGTATTTAAGTGTATGCCTCTATAAACTTATGAACTTCAACAGGATCTACTCAAAATGCTCTATTGTTTAACACCAAAATTTGTAGATCTCATATTCAGATTACACTGACCTACCTAAATCAACCAGGCTCTCTACTAGCCTTTTTAGATATACATAATTAGGGGGAATGGTGTTCTTGGTATTGTTGATTGCAGAGAGGATAAAGTCAAATCAGTGTTTAATGCCTACAAAACACAAGCCTACTTCAGCTTGAGCTTGCAGCTCTTCCAGCACTTTTACTATCTTATCTCGGCCTAAAGCCATCTCCATTTGCTCCGAAAGATTTTTCCGCAATCTTCAGATAAGAATAAGAAAGAAATCAGCAACAAACTCATAAAATCTAGGGATAAGAAGGTGCCCTAGCATAATATCCATGACTTGAACAGATAAATTAACTTACTTTTGTACAATGGCAGTGTCCCCATGACCCGTACAGATAACGAGCATAGCATTCGGAGGTAGGCAGGAATATAGGCTTTTGATTCTGCTGTCTATTCGACTAAGAATATCCTTCAGATCTGAGGTAATAGGGTATCTAATGCTTTTTTTACTACTGGACTTGCTGCATGTAAGCAAAGATACCATCTCGGCAATCTTCTTATTAAGGTTCTGATCATCATCTGCTTGTTTCTTTAAATAAGAGAACAGTTCTGTGAACTGGGTCCAAATAAAATGCACCTTGTCGTTTTTCACCTGAGAATAAGTCGGCAAATAATTAGATACTAGAGCAATCTTCACTTATATTACACCTTATCTCACTAGATTAACTAGAGAACTGGCATTTTATGCCTTGTCATGTGCGTAATTGGTAACAGCTTGATATATTTCCGAAAGTGCAGATAATCCCTTTGTACTTTTTCAGGTTTGAAAATTTGGTGCAGAGTTCCCTTCTGGCGGGTTTTTACAATTTACAGATAAAGAGAAGTAAAATGCCTGCTATAAATATAGGAAAGGTTAGTAAATCATGAATTGAATAATAAAAAAGAGTAGACTATTACCTCTTTTCTGGCTTTAGAAAGAGCTTCATCATCAGAGAATACAGGGATCGAATTAGATGACTCAGAGGCATGCCGCTTCACCACGGAGATGTTATCAATTAATGAAGATGTTTTGCCAGACTCACTCAATACTGTCAGCAGCTTCTTTCGAATCAGTTTCGATGAAGGCAAGCCAAAACCAGGTCCTGTTCCAGAGAAGATAAGCATGCCATGTTACATGCTCGAAATTGTCATACATATCGTAAAGGATGAATGAGAGTTACAATTCTTTGTTCGATGATCAAACTAGAGACAAACCACCTTGTAAATACTTGGAACTTACTCATCCGAGTAATTCAAAAGATGTAGTTTTATATCATTAAAACCAATTTATACCAAGTAAAGATTGAATCCGATTCATGTCATTTTGTGTTCATATAAGGAACAATAACAAATTGCATACCGTTTTTAAATTTTAGCAACGCAAGCTCCATAGTAGCTCTTGCATCTTCAACACTGTCATGCCCATTTCCTGAATCCTGAATTACTCTGGAAAGGAATTTCCTTGTTAAGATGCGTAAAGCTGTTTTATAAGACCGGCCATGTGGATGCCTATACAAGATAGCTGTATCTACCACCAAATCATGTCGGATCTTCAATGCTAACAGATCATTTTCTAATGAATGTCCAACAAGGATGGTCTCTTTGTAAACAAGTTGCAGAAAATCTTCCTGAACATAGAAGTAAACATTAATTAAAACAAATCGGAAAGAAGACAAGGTTTACAATTTTACTGGAAATGGAAAGATGGAAAATTGCCAAGGCACTAACTGAACCTGAATATCTTGAAGGGTAGTAGTCACGCCATCCAACATCTCATGTGTAATTCCACTGTACCTGTGGCATTAAACAACCGTGAAAATTGCACTCCATACTTTGACAAGCCATGAATGATGAATATATGAGTAGAAGATTCTAGTAGGTCTCCACGCTTGGTCAAGATAAAGCAAAATATAAAGCCAGCTGGGTTCATACATCATGAAGCATTTCCTAAGATAACTTTAGCTACAAGTTCAAGAAAGTAATTACCTTGTGTTATAATCAGTGATGGGATTTGTTGGTTTAACAAGTTTATCTAACAAAACCTGCAAAGAAAATATATGATTAAGCCCTGTCCAGTAGCTAATTTCATGCAAAAGAGCATTCATTGAGAAGGATTAACCTTGCCATTAATATCCACCATAGTAGCTCTAGTAAGCTCAAAACCCTCACATGTAATGCACTGATAAACAAAATGCCAAAAGGAGAAGTAAAATTAGTACCCAGATGGCCATATCAAGAAACATTAGTTTAGAATATTAATAAAGTAAAAAAACAAACTTTAGGTGAGAAGATATAACTTAAACCTATTTCCTGAAGCTTTGTTGTCAATGAAAATTACTAAGATCCCTCAGGACAAAAATAAAATGCCAAAGACTAGGTAAATTAATTAATCCATACGAGCAAATCACAAGTTACAGAACAAAGATCAAAATGGTTTTTTTGTCAATGCACTCTTCACTATTGATCAGGTTTGCATATGATAGAAAGCAGACAAGATAGAGTAGACGAATTATTTTCCAGACGTAGCAGTCACTTGGCATTTACAGACTCCTTTTTCATGCAAGAATTATTTGACAGTAAATTGCACGACAAAAATTCCAACTTCACTCACTAGATATTGTAATGGGACTGTTTAAATGGACACTGCAGTCAAAGTAAATAATATATCATAAACATTACCATCTCGCAGTCAAGAGCCAAAATTTCATGCTCGGGAGTTCCCGAAGGAGCAGGAAGTGTTGAAAGAAATTCTGCAGGTTGCCAGATGTTCATAAGAATCCACCAGCAGAATGACAAGAAAGATTAAAAACTTCTTACAGGTTATAACATTACCTGGATTATTTTGACAATATCCATTATCTTCCAAGTCCTTGGCCGTGAGTGTATAATAAGCAACTGGGAATGGTATTTTTTTCAAATCAATTGCAATTGCATTGTCCGAGACAGAATCATTAGTTCCTGCAAAAAGTTTGTATGTAGGACTCAGGAAAATCATGAGTTAAGATCACATCCATCATACAATCTGGGCAAAAAGCTATCCCAAGTGTATTAGTACACTCACAAATTCCAGTGTATAAGGTATGTACTATCAGCAGTTTATCTTAAAAGGCAAGGATGTCTATTTAAGGTTGTTTCTAGCCCAAAAAGAAAGCACACACCGCATATGATAACATTATCATTTAAGGTTGTTACTATAACTAAAAAGTACATTCATGCACACATATATTCGACTGTGCATCAATACACTATAGAGCATAGGCATATCATATATACAAAGTCTTGGAAAAGAGCGGGTTTTCCATTAGATATGGAAATTCCGCTTTTTTTTATTTAGGGTCTATGGAGTTTTATTCAATGTCTGTGAGTTTTTACGTACCGTCTGTGAGTTCTTAATTTAGGGTATAGGGGTTTTTATTTAGGGTATGTGGGTTTCACGAGTGGGTTTTTATTTAAGGTCTGTGGGTTTTTATTTAGGGTCCGTGGGTTTAATAAAAAAAAAAAGGCGGATTTCTATATCTAATGGAAAAACCGCTCTTTCCCTAGACTATCTCTATAACACGTTTCCACTTCAAACTTCCAAGTCAAGATGAAATTTCCCGATTATTAGGTTTCTAGGTGAGAGAAGAACCTTCAGAAGAAACCCGAGCAGCTTTGTTTTGAATAGGGTCCACTTCATCCCTTTTTCTTTTGAGTTTGCATGTAAGGAGCGCATCTATAGTTTGCATTCCATCTGATACGCAGCTAGCAGAAAAGAAACCAAGAAAATGTAATTGCGACATCTATAAAGAGTAAGGAGCGCATCTATAGTTTGCATTTCATTAGTTAACATTACCAACCTGAGTGCTAAGACTGCCCTGGGAATCCCAAAGTATTCTTTAAAACTTTTTAGTAATTTAGATTGGGACAGATACAGGGCTGCATCAAGACCAGGGACATACAGCATGAAGACTTTTGGAATAAGGGGTTTGTTCTGCATGATGATTAATGAGCAAACAATCAGTGCTTTACACAAACAGGTTGAAAATAACTGTTAACAACAAGACTGTATCTAATGTACTTGCCCTCATCGTTAGGAAAATATCAACATCGAGTGGAAGCATATACATATGCAAGTAATATGGCACAATCCTCAAAGAGAGCTATCAATAAAAAATAATACAGGGAAGCCGTTTACCTTGATAAAAACCCATGATGGCATGAACCCGTTAGCAAGCACCCAAGTTGCAAGCCCCTGGACGTCCTATACCACAAACAAATCAGTGAGGCCACTTTCACATGACCAGATAAGACGAAGCCCCATTTAAAATAGTCAAATCTTACTTCCAGGTTCAAGGTTGAGTTCGCCTCCGCTTCCTTGAACTCTATATCTGCTCTTGCCTGCAGCACATGATTATAACTCAAGGTTTCATCTCATCCCACTTAACGGCAACGAGAATTTACAAACAGCTTAAGTAGTAGCTACACACTAGCAAAACTTGTATCATTGTCTCAAGGCTCGAAAGCCACTCAGCCACAGAATGTTATGAATAATGCAGCAAAAAGAAAACTTTAACAGGTAAAGAACATATTTTTATGCATTTATCAGCTTGAAAGGAACCAATGTTACTACTTTCTTGTAACTTTCGATTTTTAGGCTGCCAGGAAACTAATACTACACAATTTGGAACAAAGAGAGTGCAAAGTTGAGCTAACTACAATCACTAAGAACAAATTTCAGCTCAAAATCAATGGCGCAAAAGATGAACGATTTACCTGTGGACCGTAAACATCGAAGAATGCTTTGGTGACGCAATTGGAATCGGGATTTTCTCCATTGCAGGATTCGATTTCATCGTCCGGTGAAGTCATGGTGTCACAGAACCCTAATTTGCTAAAACCTTTAATCAAGAAAACCTGCAGAAGCTTGAGTTTCCAAACAAAGGCTTTTCTTTTATGTTTACCTCCACTCTCAGTTGTTCCAAGTTCTTGAGCAATTTTTTCAAGAATTTCTCTTGAGCTCAACCAAACAATGGTTCATGCCCTAAAACAAAACACCAATCAACACAGTTGGAGGAAAAGTAACACATGGAAACTCTTTTTCTTTAACAAAATAAAAAAAATATCAAAATATTGTGATAAAACAAAAGTTATTCAATATAAATATCATACACAATTGATGAAATTATATTATGAGAGTTAATAAAATATTATCAGTACTAATATCAAACAAATTTTCAATCCATATATATATATATATATA
>JAYMSP010003196.1:0-20704 GCA_036897095.1 Plantago elongata
GTTAATTTTTTTCCGGGTATGGGGTGGGTAGCCCGCCCCCCCTCCCCCCAGTATCCGGTCAAAAAAATTGAAATTATTTTTGAGATTTTTTGCAAAAAATAATTTTTCACCCCGAGTAAGAGAATTTTCAAAAAACCGATCAATAACCTAAACCTATGGTTATTTCCGGTTATACGACCTAACCATAATCGGTGAGGAAATTTTTCGGTTACGATTATTATTAACTGGTTATGGTTATAACCTAAATCAGAATAGTGGTTATGGTTATGTTTATTAATCAACCATTCCCAAAGGTCCGGGTCCAAGGGTAGGGTCCGTATAGGTATGATCTGGACCTTAATCATTATGATAAGAGTAAGACCACATGTGGGTAAAAAAATAAAAGAGAGAAAAATTACTCTTGCTCAAATGTCGTACCCCTTGCCAATGAATGCATAGAAAATAATGTGACCAGTTCACCAACCGGTTGTATGATTTCACCTATATGTGATGATCCGTAGCAGAAACCGACAGTTTCAGTTTTGGTTCAGACAATTGGTTTTTGGTCATCCGAGATTTTGATTATGGTGCAAATTTTTTGACCAACAGTTGAGGTTTGGTTCTCAGTTGTAGTTTGGACGTCCAATGATGACTAACAAGTTATTCCAAATATAGTACAGATAACTTTCCAAATACTACTTGTACACCATGCACAGACGAGAGGGGAAAATATCAGAAATAAAATGTGCAGACTAAATGATCATGGAGCATAAGTTATTCAATATGAAATCGCATCTAGAAAGCTGACTCCGATTGCCAAAATAGAGAATATTAACAAAAATTAAAGATTGTGTGTTGATATTTTGACGTTCATACTAATTATTATTAAGAAGAACAACACAGTTGTATAAAATGATTACAAATGATAACCGTGCAAATGGAAGGACTTTCTCTAACGAAGTAAATATTTATGACAATTTTACCATATCGATGTGGCCCATATGGCCATCGTATGTGTTGCCCAGTCTGTAATCAAAATACACGCTAATTAACCCAACTGTTATCAGGTGCAACCTGCCAACATTAACGAAGTTCATTAGATTTACAAAGCCGCGGAAAAAATCTCTAGTTAAGCTTAAAATGAAGAATATATACACCAATGTCAACGCCGATTCCGATATCGAATGATTTGAATGATTATATACAAGCTGCAAGCAAGTCAGAAACTGGAAGCAGCTTGGTGCAATAGCAATAGCAATAAACAAAATCAACAGAGGATACTCGCAATGTTTACTGCAACACCGTGGTAAGAACACTGGTTTGAATGGATAAAAGCACTGCAGACACAGCTAAAAAACTTGTACCCATACATGTAACCATTACATAGAACTTGGTCAATAGAAAAAGAATAGAGAAACTAAATAGACTGGTTCAGCAAGTCTCTGTCCAAGGGGGCCGGGTGTGTTTATTAGATATGTGTTGGTTCGAGTTGTTACCAGAAAGTATTTCCAATGATCAGTCGATATATATGCGTATATATCCCTTCGATTCGGGCAAGACAAGGAAGGAGGCATAGAGGGTTCTACTTGGACATGCAGTGACACTCTCTTATGGCCTATGTTAAACAACTGGTATGTACATGCATTATCATGCTCCTGCTTGCATGCTTTCTCTGCAAACATGATATTTTCATGCGTGCATAAATATCGGTTATCGTGAGAAATTTTGCAGGTCAGGTGGTATTCGATTACATGAAATCGTGGATCCGGACAAACAGCTACATGTGAGGAAACAGGTTTTATAGAGAAGATTAACAGAGATTTACTACTGCTGCTGTGCTGCAAGATCAGTAATCTCTATCAAACTTGGAGTGATTAGTTGTCTTGTTCTGATTATTTTATGATGCCTTTGTATACTTGCACAATATATTGAGCTTAATGTGATGAACAATTTTGATTAACACTTTTCCAGTGCATTCTGTTGATGCTTGCTGCCTTTGTTGTGCTTTGGTCTCGGTTTCAGTTCAATTTTCACTGAAGAGAATTTGCATGTTCCATGAGTTCTAGGTTTAATTCGTCTACTTGGCTGTATTTATAAGTATGAATTTGCATAATATTAGGTGTCATCAGCTGGTTATAAAATACGGTACAAATTAAATTTGTTGACAAAGTTGTGAAATAAGTTTCTTCTGGTGATTCGGTTGCCTGAGAGTTCAACAGATTTACAAGCATATTAATCACCTCCTCTGACGGTTGTGGTGGCTGGAGAATCTGTCTCACTTTCATCAAAATGTGAAGGTTTTGATGCCTGTTCTGAAATTAGTGTGTAAAATATGGCCTACTTGTTCACATGTAGTATGATATTGTCCATTTTAAATTGGAGTTCGCGTAGATTCGTTTTTGGATTCACTCGAAAGTGTTCATATTGTGATATTTCCCACTCAACCTTAACCCATATATTGTAATTTCCATGCTGCACATCCACACATTGCAGTCATATTTACCCGGGTTTTCACTGAATGTGAGTTGTGGGCACGTCGGGACCTGGGAGGGGTTTAGCATATATCGTTATGTAATGCTAGGTAAAGTGAGAATGTTGGTTTGTTTACAGATGAAATAAGAATTGTGCTTAAATTGATAACGTACTTCCAATTTAAAGTCGGGGTGGGTTCGATTCACTTTGATGAACTGATCAAATTCACAGGTAGAAACTTTGATGAACTCTTCACATTCACAGGTAGAAACTTGATGAACTGATCAAATTCACGGGTAGAAACTTTGATGAACTCTTCACATTCACAGGTAGAAACTTGATGAACTGATCACATTCACAGGTAGAAATGAATAGTACATTTGAATTGATATGGACATACATTTTCTGGCTATATGTGATTTACTGTGCTCTTCTTTCCTTCCTCTATTCTGTTCAACCACCTTTGCTAACAAATAAGTATGTGAATAACTCAGACTACTAACAATTGAAATTCGACTTCTTGAACTAGTGTAATAACATCAATTTTGAATCAATAAATTAAGAAGTGCAAAACCAGGTCAATTTACGTGATTTTACGTGATGGACTTATAAATAAAGCCTGCTCGCTAAAATCATTATAAATAAGTCTATTCTACTTTTTTGTGCCCTAATTCCTTCCTTGTTTTTCCATTATACTCTCATTCCCTTTTCTGAGTTCAACATGTTTTTTTCTCCAGGACTAGTACACTACGCTTGTTTCTACCTTCTTTTTATTTTTCTGTCGATTTCTACTCGCTTCTTCCTCCTACAAACTTTCTTCCTCACCTCTCTTTGATATTTTCTCCCTTTCCTTCTCGTTTTCGATATGGATTTTTAAAAGAAATTGTTCTGATTCAAATTTTCGATGTGGAAGAAGAGGAAAAGCTTGGGCAACGCGGCGTTACTCGAGATTAGAGCTTTTTTTAATGAATTTTGTATAGATAATTATTGTAGAATATAAGTTGCAGGTAAATTTTGATTAGTTTCATGCTCATCTTTTTTGGTTTTATGTTTGCTAGTTTTAAAAAGTTAATTTTATTGTATAAAAAGCTAGTTTCACAAATATTCAAATATTTTGTATTAGTTTTTGGAATATTAGTTTCACGAAGCATTAGTTTCATGGGCATATATATTAGTTTCACTAGTTTCAAAGTAATCCATGATAGCATAAATGTTGGTTTCCCTAGTTTAATACCAAGTCAAACTAGTTTCAGGAGTATAAAAGTTTGTTTCACAAATATAATAGCTAGTTTCAAACATGTTCGTACTAGTTTCTGAGATTTTGATTCAACTAGTTTCAGGACTTTTATGGTTTTGAAACTAACTTTTGTGAACATGAAACCAGTTTTTGTGGTTATGAAACTAATATAAAAAATCTTGAAACTAGTATAAAGACACCTGAAACTAACTTCGATTTCACATGAAACTAATTAAACTAATATTTGTTGTGTGATGGAACCTGAAACCAACATTTTTTAGTTGCTGAAACTAACATTAATGAATATGAAACTAACTCTGAGTCCCTGAAACTAGCTTAATGAACCTGTAACTAACTTTATCGAACATAAAACTGAAGTTGATGAACATGAAACTAGCTTCTTGAGTTTTTGAAACTACTTGAATGAACCTGAAACTAATATAAAAAATCTTGAAACTAGTATAAAGGCACCTGAAATTAACTTCAATTCACATGAAACTAATGAAGCTAATATTTATTGTGTGATGAAACCTGAAACCAACATTTTTTAGTTGCTGAAACTAACATTAATGAATATGAAACTAACTCTAAGTTCCTGAAACTAGCTTAATGAACCCGAAACTAATATAAAATATATTGAAACTAGTATTAAGGCACCTAAAACTAACTTCAATTCACATGAAACTGATTTACTAAAATTTGTTGTGTGATAGAACATGAAACTAGCATTTTTAGTTGCTGAACTCACATTAATTAATATGAAACTAAATCTGAGTTCCTGAAACTAGCTTAATGAATCTGAAACTAACTTTATCGAACATAAAATTAAAATTGATGAACATGAAACTAACTTCTGAGTTTTTGGAACTACTTGAGTGAACCTGAAACTAATACTATTTATACTAATACTAACATACTAGATCTTAAAACTAATATTGAAGGCTCGACAACCGTTTAATTAGGGGTGAGGGTTTAGGACAGGAGCAGTACGGTAGTCCCTGGACCCGCCTTAAAACTAAACCCTAATTAAGACCGTAGCTCCCGGAGGGAGTAATCAAATTTAGTGAATTTTTGGGTTTACAATTTTTCCTAGGAGTTTTAGAATTTGTGAGAGGCTCGATAGTCGCTTGATTCGAGTTTAATAAATTTGAAACTAATTTTAGTAGTTCTGAAATTAGCTTGTGGACATGAAATTAGGTTTTGTGGTTCTGAAACTAGCTTTTGTTATTTTGAAACTAGCTTTTGTGTCTATGAAACTAGTATGTTAGTTTTAGGATTTAGTCAAAGTAGTTTCAATCTTTCATGAGTTGGTTTCATGCCTACGAATTTCAAATTGGTTATGTAATTTAATTTAGCGCTCTATTTAAAGTCAATTACTGTAGCCGGATTTTAAATGATTAATAAATTCAGTTGAGCTTATTTTTTAGATGAACAACTAATAAAAAAGGAGGGGTTAATTTTGTCTAGTTGAAGTGGATTTATAGCTAAAAAATTAAAATGAACTTATATATAATTATTTTCGAACGCCATCCTTATAAGTAATAATTGTCATTATAAATTTTATATATTTAATTCTCTCTAAAATAAAAGGCATGAAGTTATGTGAAAGTGGTGCGTGTTCTCTACTTATATGCTAGCTCCCTCCTTCAACATGTTTTTTTCTTAATATAAATATGCAATTAAGTACGAAGAATATTCGTTAGTGGAGTTTTTCTTATAGATTTATGACAATATTAACGGAACAACTATGAAATTAAATTGGGAGAAGTTTAACACGACGATGGATTATCATTTATCTCATTGGATCTAAAATGAGTTTAGGATGTCCAGATTGATATAAACTTTTTTATATTTAGAAAGCATCTGCACCAAACTATCCAAATCATAATTTATTTAGTGCCTACCTATCAATTCACCAATCATTTTCACCACAATAAGCAGCACTTAATCGTGAAACTTAACATAATACGACAATTATTGAAGCAACGTTTAGAATCTGCACAACTTGCTTATTGGAAGAGAAAAGATGAACGTCCAATTCTATAATTAGTGACACCATCGACATCTCTACTAGGCACAACATAGCATAATGAGTGACTTATGTAAAATATTACTCCCTACTAGTAGCTTTTAACCTACATCAGAAAATTACTAAAATCGTACTTATACAACTTGAGTGTGCGTATGATTTTTTATCTTATATATAATATACATGGATACATTTACATTAAATGCATCAGTAAACTGTATTTCTTATAATTAAATATGCGAAGTTGACTTGCAATACAATACGCAAATAATGGTGCCTACCTGCTTGGGATCAATCTGATCAGGTACTCAATTGTGATACCAAATGAGCTAGACATGATGTGTATATCATATGTGATCTGTCCTACCCAGTGCCCACGAGCTAGATATGATATGATATGCTAATTAACAAAACATTCAAGTATTAGTAAGCATTTTAGCACTAAACCGAAGATAGCAAACTCTGATTTGATCTAGCTAGGACTAATAACGAGTGAGCTAGCTAGGTCTCAATTATTGGATTAGATACATAGAAAGTGATCATGATTGGTTGTAACATGGATCACCTAATTATGCTCCAAACCTAGTGGAGTTAGTTGTTTTCCCTTAATTTAATCGTTTAGTCAACATCAACCCAATGAAATGACAAAAGATTAACACTTGAAAACTCCCAATTAACCAATAAGTAATCAGAAGTTTCCCTAATCATTTGTTCTATGATATTATTATATAATAAAGAGTTAAATATTCAATGATCCACTACGACAAATTTGAGATTTAATGATTATAAAAAAATGTTATAGATTGTTATTTTAAGTGACATATTATATTTCAATGACATTTTATGTAAAGTGTCACTTCAAAAAAGGCAGCTAATTTTATAATATCACTAATATATATATATAATAACATTTTTTTTAAGGTTACATTAATTCTTTAAACCAACATTATAAAGAGATTAGGGACCATTAACAGTGACACTATAAATAGTATATATTACATTTATGAATGTTATTATATCTCAGTATTGTTACACTAGGTGTTACTGACTAATACCGTGGCATTAAGTGTCATGTCTTCAACATTTACGAACCCTTTAAAATGTCATTGTAACATCGTAGAATGACACTTCAAAATGCCAAATGATTATCATAACACACTTTAAAATGAGATTTGAAAGGAAGGAAATTATGTATTCTTTAAATTTTATTTATTATTATTATTATTATTATTATTATTATTATTATTATTGTTATCGTTATTGTTCTAAGTATTACTAATTCTAGTATTCCTTCGAAAGTACTTCAATGATTTTAATAATAAACTAATTATTATTGTATATAACTTCAATATTACAAAATTGAAAGTGATTGGAGCATATACATTCAAAATCACGCTGCATAATCAATGCTAATAAATGTGATAATACAAACATGTCCAACCTATATATACATTTGCACTTTTCTTAACAAGCTAGAATGACGCACTATATGACTCATATTTCTCCATTTTCGGTGAACTTAGCACAAGCTTGCTTATCATCAACTCACAATCCCTTCTGGGACATGCTTCTGAGTTCTGATCAACCCAAAATTAGTGGTTTTTATAACAATCTCTTGTGGAGAACTCATGGCAAATGCTGGCACCAATGGTAATAATAATTAAAACTGAGTACAGGGCTAAATTCAAACATAAACACCCAACATAGAACTCAGAGAATTCATAGAAAAATTAAGAAAAGTTGAGAATTACATTACGATAAGGGTAGAGCCGTACCGAGTAGACAATGTGTTGGAAAAAACAAGAGATGACAAAGAATTATGCCTTCACTATCTAAGAGTAAATACTAGTATATCAGCCGTGAATGACTTGAATGTTAAGTTATATGGCAGCATGACAGATAGTGAAACAGAAGTAGAGTAGCATTAGAAACCATAGAGATATGAGTAATTTGCAAGTGTTTTTGTAGGATATAGATAGATCCAGTTCAATGTTCAAGCCTGTCACTCAACAAAAGACAAATGTGAATGCAACAGTAAGTGTAATTTCACCATCTACTAAACAGATTGATGAAACATATAATTTGAAAAACAGTAACCATCAAAGGATTGTGGCATTGTCCACAAGGTGTAACTTTGGCAATAGTATTACGCATTTACAGCTGAAAATGTAACATCAACTACCCTGAATCTTACTATGGAAACCAAGACTTAAATGATTCTGGCTAACCTCGTACTCTTCAATCTCATTTTCCTAGTTCGTGGCGACCCCTCAAATGTGTTGCATTCCCAAAGTATATCCTAACTCTGAAGTCAAGTGAGTTCTCTATGACCTTGTCTAGCTTGCTATCATTTAGAGACACATACAAAGAAAAAAAATTGTAAAGAGAATGAGCAGAACTTCAAGGCATTGAAACCTATGTCAACAGGACAGGTACATATTAATTTTGGGCGCACAAGAATGTCCATGCAATAACTGAACAAAATGTATAACATCAATAATGCATGCATCCATGGTGTCTCTACATGGAATAACCAAGATGTCACCATAACTCAAATAATAAAAATTGAGAAAATCTAAACTTCCAATAAAATGCTAACAGAAGTATTTATAAGTGTGAAACTAATTTGTCTCTTACTCTTTTCTCTAGACAAGAGCTTTGTTGTCACATGCATACAAGTTAAAGTACATACATGAACAATAGTCTTTCTACTGGCGTTACCCAGAGTTTTGACCGGTGTGAATGTCCTGAAAATGAATTTATGAAAGGTGTTCTAGATATGCAAACAAGAAGTATTCATACAACAATTTCCAAGATCCTAGTTTAGTTACAAAAGATCAGTAGGGACTAATCTCATGCCATAACACCATACAAATGTTTAATTACTGAGATATTTTATCAGTTATTGTATCTAGAAACCAAGAACATCATTCAACCAAGCATGCAGTTTGTAGTGAACTCCGTCAAATAAAAAAGATGAATTATCATCATTAACTTCAGTTTTCAAGAACATCTCTTAAAGTGAGGGCTTTAGGCAAATCCAGTTAACTCCATTCTTACAAGTTACAACACCATTTCATGATCTATCTATATATCTATCAATTCAAATATAGTAAACCCATTTGAATCCTCCTCTATCTATCCATCTAAAATAAAATAAACTCCATCTCGACTAAAGATTAATGAATACACTTATACACGTAAATCGTAATCACCGCTGCAAATTATGAAATACTCCCAATCGACCAGTTCAAACCAATTAAATAGACGTACTCATATTACCTAATTCTCCAATCATCCCAGCGGGTAGCTGTGGAGAACTCGCAATGACGCATAGAAGCAGAGTGATACGTGAGCATCAAATCAACGCGGTGGATCCTGAATTGGAGAATGAAAACAATGGGTAGGATCGACGATCAGCGCGGAAGAGATGATATTGGAGAGCAGCAGTCTGGTGATTTCATTACTCTAGCCCCCTTTTGTCGATCGATTTATCCTTTTTCTTTTTTTTCCTACCAGTCGGCAAGGATCAGGGTAAGGGCCTTCGTTTAAACATTTTAATGTTGGGCTGGGTTTGGGCCAACATTAATTGACCATGCTACTCATGTAATTCAATGACAAACAAAAACGTCACTAAGACAAGTGTATCGGGTAACTAAATCTGATTAGTAGTGACATTTTGTAAAGTCACACTATCTTTTAACTGTATATATAATAATTTTAACAAAATATTATAGTGACACTTTACTGATTTATCATTGATTCCTTCTTTAGTATCACTTCATGCAACATGTCACCAGCCTAAATGTTACTAAATCGCACTCTTACCACAATGTCACTATTTTATTTTTTAATAACATTCTCTTAAATGTCATATGTATATGTGTAAGTGTGACTAATGCTTATTTTTATGGTAGTGATCCATGACTAAAATTAATTAGATGAGGCATTATGTGTAAGATTACTAATTTATGGTTGGGTGTGTTTAGTGGGAGTTACTTTTGATTCTTTAATCATTGATTGGTAAGATTATACACTCAACTGACATGAAAAGGCCAAATGTATTGGTCAGAGATCATTAGATATTATAGTCATAAAGATCAGGCTTGCTTGTTTTCTTCGTGTGTATGCTGAGAAGGAAACGAAGATGCTGATTTCTTCTTAAAGTTCATCTTTTGGATTATTATCTCACTCTCAATTATGTGTGCTAATTGGGTCGATCGATCATATCAACAAGTATGATGACCAGATTGCAATATAGAGAAATCAACTGAGCCAATTGTAAGACGTCAATCCTATAACAAAATTGCTTTCCATTAATCGATCATATAGCCACACATACGAGGCACACAGGTGGAGGCCGTGGAGCGGAGGCAAATGAGTGATATTCTACATGTGGTTTGACATAATTGTGTTAAGAGGATCAAGTCGCTTCTGAAAGGTCCGGTCAATGTGAGCTCAAGCTCGTCTCATTTTCAAGCTACTTGTGATCACCTCGATATTTTCACGTGCTCGACGATCAAAATCACACGCAAGCTAAATTTGATCCATTAAGTTAAAGCTCGATTCGTTAATGATCCTAGTTTAACATGACCTTATCGACTGTGTTATTAGATGATCTCACATTTTTAGTAAAATAAGATGATTTATCTAAAACAAATACATTTGTGAATTTCAATACTGGTCAGATACCATTGATGTTATTGGTCAATTCTGCATCTTTGCATATGCTATATCTCTAGTAGTCAGTTTTTGAGAAAGATCCTTGACTTTGGTGGTCATAAAGAGAGACATTTTATGTAAACTTGAGTTTAACACACGCTATGCATGTTAGGCAGGTCCATAAAAACGATTATCATCTTAATATATGATGAGGGGACCATTAAGATACGAAGCTCCCACCATTAAAACAAAGCATCTTTTCAATTAGTTAAAAAAATGGCCCGTTCAGTGGCATATTGCAATATCTAAGCATTTGTTCACAATCATGGACTTGTTTCCAACTGATAAATATTAAGGAAGATCGATATCAATTAGTGGAACATCAAGACCATTTGCACAAAAGTGTATAATGAATTTCATAATTTATCTTCCAACTATGATTAGTTTAATCGTTTTTGTCAATGTCACGAACAGATTATTAGAGTTGGCTTCCAGATGGTCATCTAGTCCAATACATATCGGTGTTCATCACTACTAGAATAAGGTAGCCAAGATAGATATACTTACCACTGGTGTCATGAGATTAATTCTTAACGAGTTTGACGGCTCGGATTCTAATTGAATTGAGTTTGAGCTTTTTTGAATACAAAAATTTGTGTAATTTAAATTGGTGTGAGAGTTTTGAGAGTCCTGCAAATTTGTATATTAATTGTACGGTGTTCTGTATAAATTGTAGATGTTTGTGTATTTTTTTTTTTTATGAGGTTCAAACTGGAAAGATTCTCATTATCAAAATAAACGAATGCGTATAAGAATCAAGAGAAACTAACGAACCGCATGACAAGCAAGCTTATGAGCAAGCAAGTTTAAAGAATTGGAAAAACCCTGCTAAGTACTCAATGTCTGACAAAATAGGATCAACGAAAGAAAAACTAAAGTCTCAAGAATTAAAAAGTGAAACTAAGGAAAGACAATCTGCGTAAACTTGGATTCACTCCCATCATTGGAGAATAGCCCAATGAACCATGCCTTGATAGCGTAAGCTTCCGCACTTTATGATGATATCGACTAGAGTACAATTAAATTGTATATTCTTATATACTAAGTATGCGACTTTTCTCCCCTCCCCTAAATAAGCCTTGGATTGCCTTGTTAGTTGTCATCTCCAACGAATTGGACCTTAAAATTTCAATAATTATGTTATTTTCTAATTAACAATATTCTAATTTTTATATAAGTATCTATTACTCCCTCCGTCTCATTTGAAATGAAACATATTTTAGATGCACGATTTTTAAGAAAATGTGTAGGCTCTGTTTACCACTAGCTTTTCAGCTGAATGAGCTTTTTTTGATTAAAAAACTTGTTACGTGAACGCGCAGCTTTTTCAACAAGCCAACTGAAAATCCAGCTGGTTTGAGAAACTAATGAAGTTAGATTGTTGAAAAAAGCTACATGACAAGCTACCAGCTACCTTTTCAGCTACCAGCTACCTTACCAGTTACCAACTAACTTTTCAGCTAATTTTGCTAAACAGAGCCGTAGTATGTGATTAAGAATGAGTTTGAGATAGAAAAGTACATGCGGGTCTAATAATGTGTGATTAAAAATGAGTTGTATTTTGAGGTTATTTATATAAATGAAATTTTATTTCACTTTGGTGGGACGTTTAAAATGAAAATTTATTTCACTTTGGGGGAAGGAGTAAATATTATTTTAAGCAATGCCTCTTACACGTAATCATTAATCAATCATACACTGGATGAACAATTGAACTAATGATGATTATACTCAACTGTACATCACGCCATTTGAATAACTTTTAATGCACGTTTGACAAACAATACCTATGTATCCAATGAATCAAAGAACGAACTAAGGTTCATGAACTCAACCATGCATGCATCCAATGAATCAACTCTAACCAAGTTCTTTTTGATACATTACCTCTCTTATTATACATACAAAGGCCCGTGCCCTCACGACTCAATTGAGACCCGGTAAGTCAGCGCAATTACTCAGGCGATGTTTTACAGATGATTGATAATAGAGTTTGTCCATAATAATTACAATTAAGACATTAGTTTTTATGGATGATCAATAATAATAAATGTTCTCTTAATTTGTTGATATAAGTATTTGCATCAATTGGTATAGAACTTTTAAAAACTTGTTTTTATGGATGTGTGATGGAATATGAAAGGAAATATTTAATGAGAATGAAGCTAGGGATTGGATAAGTAGAAAGGCACTTTAATTGAGTCCGTCTTTGAGAGTCTCATATATAATAGACAAACATTACAATTTATACATAAAATTATACAATATTATTTTTCACGGGTTGACCCAGTCGATCCGGGTCGAACCACTTTTTTCCCCCTTAAAACACAACTCCTTTCACCATCCATCCAGTTGTATTGACATTTTGAATTAAATTGTATATGTTTGGCATATAATTGACTATATTTAGCATAAAATTAGTGATGACAACCTATTTGTTCAAAAAAATATAATATTATAAATAAAAATAAAAATTAATTTAACATCAATCAATAAATTTTATACAATAATACAAAAAAATAAAATCATTAAATCCAAACTACAATTATCTTTGAAAAAAAAATCATCCTTGATTGTTCATCGACTCCTCCATTCACGTCTCCATCTTTATCATCAATCGTTTGTTTATCCAACCATCATTTTTACGAAAACCTAGTATATGCAACAAAAACAACAACAACCATCAACAATTTTATTTATAACATCAACAATTGCAATATAAACACATGCAATTAGTGGTAAGGAAATCGAAACACCAAAAAATAAAAAAATCATCAACAAACATAACCTATTTAAAATTGAATATCAACAATTACAGTATAAAACATGCACAATTAACACTGAAAACAAAACAGTTTTACAAAATACATTATTTCTAAAGAAAACAAACGTCAACAATTTACGGCTAGACATACACAATTTACATAAAAATTTAAACAAATAAGAATTTCAAAAGATGAAATATAAAGCCTATATTAAAGCATCATCTATTTACCCTTAAACATCAATAATTTTAGTATAAACATAGACTATTCATACATACCTCCAATTTTATTAATAAAAAAAATGAAACCACAAAAATCAGTAATTAATAGCTAAATATATATACACTTTACACCGAAGACAAAAAAAATTAAACAATAGTATCTCAACATATGAAATATAAAAACATAACTAATTTACAGTTAAATTTAAGCAATTTCAGTATAATTATATGCAAACTTAGACAATAATCACTAGAAATAAAAAAAAATGTGAAATATAATGTGTTTATAACCAAGCATCAACAATTTACACATAAACATGCACAAAATCAAGAAGAAACATAGGCAATTTAAAAGCAATACAACATAAAGCATAATCATAAAATTTGAAACCACAACATCATCTATTTACAACTAAACATACAAAATTACATAAAAATCTAAACAAAATTGAACTACCAACAAACGCATAAAAAGCATAGACAAAACTAACTGAAAATTGAGAAAATACACAAACATCAATAATTACTGGCCAAACATACGCCATTAAAGGTCAAATATCAACAATTTCAAACGAAATATACTATTATGAGAAATTATTAAAAATCACCAAAACTACATGAAAAAATGAAAAAACGAAAAAACTGAAGAATCGAGAAAAGAAACCTGAAAATCAGGGAAACGGCAAGGTAATGAGTTATGTGTGTTGAGTATGTAGAGATTCGCCGGAGAAGACGACCGGAAAAGCGTCGAATTCTGGCCAACATTTTCAAAACTTGACCAAATGAAAAAACAAAATCGATAGGAATGTAGATCGGGTCATGGGCTACTTAAATATGCAATCGGATTTAAGATTGGTTGTCGAACGGTGTAGATATTGTCGGAGAGAAGATCGAAATCGGAAGAGAGATGAGAGAGAGTGTGTGTGTGTGTGAGAGAGAGAGAGAGAGAGAGAGAGAGAGGGGGGGAAGGAAAACGAGAAAAAAACTGAAAATTAGATATTTAAATGACCCAAATACCCGAAGTAACCAAACTCGGATACTAGGATCCGGAAATTAGACCCGCAAAATTTGGAAAGAAGGCAAGTAGTTTATAATTATATATGTTTGTGTATTTGTATGGAACTTTCCGTGGCCGGCCCAGAGATTTAGGTGGTCCTGTGCGAAATTTTAATGGAGTCCCTAAATATAATATAAAAATATTTGAGATAAGTAAAATAAAAAAATTACACCCACACCTATGAATTTAAACTAATTAAATTTTACTTCAACATTTTATTGAATATATTGTAATATGTTACTTTAAATTTTATATTAATAATTAATGATGCTAAACTTAAAGTTTGCATTTTATATTGAATACGAAATTTTAAATTAACTCTATAACTTAACAATCTTTAGGACTGTTATAAGTATTAATAACTCTAATTTGTTAAGAAGATGACGTGAATGATATAAAGATCGATTGAATGAAAGTAACAGAAAGAAGGTAGATGAGGTTCCATTACATTCTATCTATTCGTAGTTGGGATTAGAAAGGAAGCAACTTTTTAGTTATGTTATATTATGATGATTAAAGGCAGCAATGGACCCGCAAGGAGTTATGGGATTTGGCCAAGTGCTCTCAAAAGCTTATGATCTGATCATTTTGGTTGTTTTTTTCTTTCTTCTAAACTAATAATCCACTTTTGCCTCAATCATCATTAAAGCAGCCTACCTCCAGTCTTCATCGATAACCTTTTTCCTTCCACGGGCTAACTGATCACTAAAGGACAACGTGCCTTCATCACTTCCAAGTTCCAATTATTTACGAATTTGAGTTAGAATATGAGATGATATAATAAACCTTTTACATCCTAGTCTCTTGTAATATTGAGGTTTGATCCTTTGAACCCTCATGTGGGAGAGCATTTCAACATTTTAATCCGTATTAATCTTTTATTAAAATGCTCTTCAGGCCTTTATAAAAAATTGCAACCAATCACTTGAATAGGTGAAAACTCAAAAATTAAAAATTAATATAAAAGTTTTCTTGTTACAAATATTAATCAAATACTTAAAAGTAGTTATTAGTCCCAAAAATAGTTAATCTCCCCACTACTTTCATACATTTAGGATATCATTTTTCCTAAAACTGCTCATATAGAATTAAGAAATTGTTAGTCAAACATATAATCGCGTGCGAAAAATTCATGTAAACGAACATTTTTACTTGCAAAAATTAAAATTTAATATTATTAAAGAAAACACGCGGATTCCGCATGTCAAATTTGCTTGTATAACTAAAGATGCACTTCACACGGAGAAAATAAGATTATTTATACATATAATAACGTTACAAATTTACCCCTATTTTTTAATAAAATAAATAATAGTAATTTTTAATTTATCAAACCGTAATAAATTAGAAAATAATTAAATAAATAAAGGGCCCGAATATCTCCGATTTCGCGGAACACTAACATTGTTTAAAAAAATATTTTTTTTGAGATACGATATTACAATTACAATAGTCAATCAAATAAATTCTTATCATCAATAACTTTTTTAATAACTCTCTATACAGAGGATAAATATCACCCATTTCGAAAAATCAAACCCGTGATCTTTTAGGTACATGGTGTCTCAGCTTGTCATTTGGCTAGGAACGCTTTGAAAAAAAAAACATTGAGCATATGGTTACCATTAATGAGTTCAAATATTTCCATTGCATAGTCACAAGATCAGTATTTCTCTATTATTTTTATTATTTTTTGTGTATTTAATTATAACGGTACATCGTTACAATTATAAAAAAAAGAGAAAGAAACACCGACCTGAGACCAAAGATGGTCACAGTTATGGAATTCATAGTATTAGATAAAAATTGAAGACGTAATTCTACAAGCATGAAATAATGTCCGATCTCATTTTCCGTATGTGAAAAACCACATTTATCAATTGATAGTTTCAATTTTCTGCTATATTTATAAACATTTGGATATATTTTGATAATTAAGGTGATAATGAGGGAATTATTATTGTTTTAGAGGGTTAGGTGCAATGAAAATAATTGAGGATTTTTCGTATAATATTTATTCATGTTTGAGAGGATTTGGTGTAATTAAATAATTGAGTGTGTTTTGTGCTCGTTTGGTATGAATGGAGGGAGGTTTTGTACTGTTCACTCGGAATTCGATTCATAGTGATTTCTTAAAGAAAAAGGTATTTTAATCCAGAGCTGGGAACATCAGAGCTACCCTCTAATACTTATCATATTTAGCGATGATTGATTTTGGAGATCACTTTTTCCTGTTTGTTTTAGTAAAAGAAAGGAGAAATTCTTCTCGGGACCAAGTATATAAGTAAGTAGATTTTATAATTGAAAATAAACCACGTTTATTGAAAACTAGATGAGATAAATTTAAAATTATTATCAAGTCATATGGATTATTTTCAACCACACGGTCTATTAACATACTCATAGACATGATCTATGTTAGAATTTTTCAAAAGAACAAAAACACTTGCTAGATTACGATTTGATTAGGCCATCTTCAATAGTGACACGACGACGCATCGTCATCACATCGTGGTTGCCACGTCATTTTTTTATCTATAAATTTACATATTATAAGATTGATTAGAAGTTGAAATTAACAAAATTGAATTTTATTGAAGACGTTTTATAATTTATTAATATAGAACAAACCACGAATATATTACAACATTGTGCGGGGAATTTAAATCAAACGAAAATAAAATGCAACAAACCCACAACACACAACCTCGATTGGAGAAGATCCATCTTCACTGTTGCCTCCAAACATGTTCCATCAAGTCGTTTGTTAGCTGGGTGTGCGTGATTACAAAGTGCATCCGGCGTAAATTGTTCTGTATTCCATGATAGTATTTATTGTAGACGGCACCCGACGGATACGAACTGCATCAATGAGATCCGGTACATGCTCACGGGTATCTTGTTCGAGCTCTTCAATTTCTTCATCATAGTTTAGGTATTTGTGGCGCTCATCTTCAACTATCATATTGTGGTGTGTTATGCAACAATCCATAATCTTTTTGAGAATGACTTTGTTGTGCGCAAGGCCGGATTTCGTATAATTGCAAATCGTGCTTGCATAACACCGAAAAGCACGTTCAACGTCTTTGCGGCAGGACTATTGAAGCTCGTAGAACTTGAATTGTTTGTGAGTTACCGGATTCGGGATGGCAGGAACAAACATAGCCTAAGCTTGGTAGATCCTATCGGTTGGATAGTAAGACATGTTATATTGATGGCCATTGACCTCAAAGTTAACCTGATGGTTCGTGCCTTTAAGGAGATCGTCGAACACTGGTGAACGTTGCACGATTGATAAGTCATTGTATTTTCCGGAAATCCCAAATAATGAATGTCATATCCAAGTATCTTGGGATGCTACTGCTTCTAACACAAGAGTAGGCTTTTTACTTCTGCCTTGGAACTGACCGTGCCACGTCTTCGGATAGTTTTTCCATGTCCAGTTCATACAGTCAATACTCCCAAGCATGCCCACAAACCCTCGTGCACCATTGATTGCTAACAACCTTCGTAAATCTGCCTCATTGGCCTTGCGCATGTATGTTGGACGGAACTCAACAACAACGGCATCACAAAAACGATTTAGACACTCGAGAGCCGTGCTTTCTCCGAGCCGGCAATACTCATCAACCGACTCGGCAGATGCCCCATAAGCTAGCATGCGAATTGCGGCGGTACATTATTGTAGTGTGGTTAACAGTGGCCGGCCAGTAGCATCTGGCCTGCATACAAAGTAATCATCTTGACGCAGCACACCTCCAACCACCCGTTCGAACAACGGTCTCTCCATTCTTAATCTATATCGAAATTTCGATGCAAATGTTGGACGAACACCGAAGTAGTCTCTCTCCAAGCCCACATTACACGCTTCTCACTCTCTGTCAATGTAAGCACGTTTGTAGCCACTACGTCATGGTTTGACATGTTGTTGTTGGTAGTGTCGGATCGCATTTGGCTTATGTTCTGCATTATCATGTTTTGCATTTGTACGAAAGGATTGGATGTAGAAGAGCCCTCGAAAAGTTCATCAGATGACGAACTGTTCTCGGATGAAGTACTGTTTTCTGGTACTCGGTTGAACATGATTATATTTGGAAAGAATTAGTGGATAGTGTTTTCAGTTTAATTAATACAGAGGAAGAATGAATGAAGGTGTTGTGTCTATAAATGAGTTCCATGATTATATTATATAGACAATTTGTTGGAGATAAAATGTATCATTCATTAGTCATAGCCGAGTCACTTCAACATTGGATTACTGACAAAAGTAAATATAATGTGTATGGACTCAACAAGATCTGACAAGATTCTCGACAAAGTAAAGTAGAGATAGGATGTTTGACGAGATGTCTGACAAATTCAAATTCAAATTCGAATTCAAACACAAACAAAATGCACACTGCTTTTATTACGAACAAGCCACACTTCGGAAAGTAAAATACAAACAAGCCACACTTCGAAAAGTAAAATACAAACAATCCACACTACGAAAAGTAAAATACAAACAAGCCACACTTCGAAAAAAAAAACTAACAAGCCACACTTCGAAAAGTAAAAAAAACTAATAAGCCACACTTCGGAAAGTAAAAAATACTAATAAGCCACACTTTGGAAAGTAAAAAAACGAACAAGCCACACTACAGAAGGAAAAGTAAAAATAAACAAGCCACATTCCGATCTTAGCAATTAGTCCGATCCAAACAGATTTTTGCCTAGTGCTTGTAAGTGTGTTTTGACATTGTTGGGCAAGTTGTCGTAGTTTCTCATAAGTGCCAAATACGTGTCCATCATCTTGGCCTTTGACTTACACTCATCCTTTTCGCGAGCAAGCTCCAACTTTTGTTTTTCCACTTCAAGGAATTGGGGATAATTCTCATTAAAATTAGTAATTCTCTCGCCCATTATATTCATTGATGAGTTACCGGAACTGACATTCTTAGCCAACTTCTTGACCTTGTTACGACCAATAGACCGCTTGATACTTGCCGCACTTTCATAACCCCGGTTTTGCTTACTTCCACTACTTCCACCTGCTGATTTCATTGGTTGATCACCTACATCAACATCGTCACCCTCAAACTCAGCCTCCCCAGGTGGTATGAACTTCTTCATGGTTTCCTCCAAGTCCATCTTGAGTTTCCACTCTGGAAATGATTTCATGGCATCCCACTGTTTGAACACTATAAATGAGATGTGGTGCTTTGATTTCTCTCTGTATATTTCTTAGGCGGTGTCTCTCACATCGGACTCATTGTAGCCACTCTGATTGCCGACAATGACTGTAGCACGCTACACATAAATCAATCAATGATTTATGTCCTCTCTTAGCCACCCTCATCTTCCACAAAGCGAATCATGAAAACGAAATGTATCCATCCCGGTCATCATTCATATTCTCTTGGTATCCTCATACTTCTCTACAATGAGACGGAACAATTTACAGTACTTTTGATATGTTCCAACAATAGCATTTTGAATAACCTTCATGTAGGCTGAGATGAGAGTCAAATCCTCACTCTCGTTGTATGGGTTGTTCCATACGGTTTTTGTGTTGGTTGACGCTCCTCCGGTGGCTTTCGCTTTCTCACACCCCCAGATCGGTTGTTTTTCCGACTGCGTTTCAAAAACAACCTCGTCTTCCGGTGTTTGAGAGGTTGGAGATTGGTAATTTTGAGCGTAGGGATCTTGGTAGAAGCTTTGGAACAAAGGTCGAACATGACTCGGTTGGGGTTGGGAAGAACTATTTTCGAAGTGAGCTTGCATATACTCATAGTATTTGTCGGGTTTTTTGATTTTCAACCACTTGAAATACTCCGTCTCCATCTCACCGGAAAATTGAAGTGGATAGAGTGTTTTAAGGGGAAGAGAGTTTATTAAGTTTAATTAAGAGGGAAAGAGGAGTTGGAGTTGGGATGATCCGAAAAATATCAAAAATTGGTCTCATTATATAGATCTCGAAAAAACATAACCATTGATGATTTTTTTTTATTATATATTTTCAGAGATATTATCGTTTTTTAACGGAAACAATTTAAATTTAAAAAAAACTGTCCAACATATGACACTTGACTGTTGTTGCCGCCGCACACCGCATCATGTGGCGACGCGCCTAACGGCACGCCGTCACACACGTGAATCGTGATGGAGCCATCGCGCGGGGCACCATTTGAGTGGGCCTTAGACTACACCCAACGGGGCGCCGTTGGGTGCGCGTCGTGGCGC